>JAUKWC010122258.1:0-64696 GCA_032356245.1 Endocladia muricata
TCCGCGCGGCACAGGCGGCACGAGACGCCGCGAAGGAGCGAGCCGCATGACCCTGCCCACCATGACGCTCGACGGCCGCACCTGGACCGCCCATCACGCCGAGTTCGGCCGCCGCAACGGCTGGCATCGCCGCGATTGGCGCTTGACCCTGCACGGCGCGGTGCTCGTGGTGCGCGGGGATGCCGAGCCGATCTTCCGCGACTGGCACGCGCACCTGTACCTGCACATCGGCCCCGATCATCTCGACATACCGCTCGAGATCGACGACCGGGCCACGCGCGATTCGCTGCTGAGACAGGCGGTGCGTTGCGCGCTGGACGAGCTGCGCGCGGCTCGTTGGATCGACGATCGACAACCTGCTACCGGAGACGACGCATGACCACCGAAGCCACCACCGAGACCCGCATGAGCCTGCGCGACTACCCGTTCCCCGACGTGCGCGACATCGACCGCGCGTTCCCGACGCTCGCCGTGCCGGATGACCTGCTTGCCGAGGCGAAGGCGCGCGGCTTCGACAAGAACCGGCCGTACACCGCCCTGTTCAGAGCCATCTTCTACGATGGCCGCACGCCCCAGCCGCGCGCTGACCTGACCGATGACGATGCCGAGTGGATGGCGAAGGTGTGGGCGTACCTGCAGGTGCTAATGGCGTCGTTCGCATCGAAGCACGAGCACAAGGAGGCCGTCAGCGCGATGTTGCTGTCGGAGATCGCCGCGCCTGAGCCGGCTGCCATGGGAGAGGACGCATGACCCACCCCACCCACACAGCCGCCCAGCCGATCACCAGCTACACCTACCTCGGCCAAGAAGTCGGCGTCTGCGTCCGCTGCGGCACGCGCTATGCCGAGCACGGTTCGGGCGACTTCTGGCTATGGTACGTGCTGTGCCCGGACCACCGCCCGGCAGGCATTGCCGTCGAGCCGCACCCGCTGATTGGCAAGTGCGCGGTCCGTCATGACCACATTTCCGGCGATCTGGTCGAAGGCGTGATCAAGCTGGTCCAGGTTGACGCGAGCGGGCACGCGATGCTCGGGTTGGATGTCGATCAAAAGCAGCATGGTCAGTCGCTGTCGTCAGCGAAGCATTTTGATCTGTCGGGCGAGGTGTCGTCATGAAGGCGCAGACGATCGGGCAGCAGTACCGTGCCCGGCAGAAATCCGTGCAGCGATCCGCACAGGCCAAGCTCAACGAACTGTCAGCCGGTGAGGCGTCGATCACGGCTCGACTGCGCACACTGGATCAGCACGCGGCAGGCATCCGGGTAGACGCGGCCGTCGGCGATCTGGATGCGGTGCGCGGCCGCTCGCTGGCGATCCAGCAGAGCGTGGGGCGGCTGGCGGCGGTGCTGCGGACGTCGGGCGTGGGGGTGTCGTTTTGAGCGGCTGGGGGTACATCACCTGCGGGCCCAGCCCGGCATGGAAGTCGCCGGAAGGTAGGCTGTACCCCTGCGACGCGAACGGCTGGATCGGGATCGAGCATGCGCTGAGCGATCAGCGCGAGGACGTGCTCGCGATCGACGCCAGCGGCGTGCAAACCGTAGCTCGTGCGGTAGAGCCGGAGACGGGGCTGTGCTGTCCGGAGTACGGGCCGGGCTGGGTGGCTGTGGCGTGGCGTCCTTTGCCGCCCGGTCTCGCCGAGACGGCCGTGGACGTGGACGCTGCACGGAGGGCTGGGCTGTGAACGTGCCGATCCAGCCGCTGCGCTACGACCTGCCGCGCGACATCGACTGGCCGCGCCTGATCACCGCGTTGCTCGACAGCGGCTACACACGCAACGAACTTGGCCGGGCGATGGGCTACACCGCCGAACATCCGTGTACGTCGGTGACGCGGCACATCCAGGGCGAGCGGCGCATGCAGTTCGATTCCGGCGTGTCGCTGCTGGCGCTGGCAGAGGGCCGGTTGCCCGAGCGGGTCGTGGCGCGGTGCTGCTTCGAGACCGGCGCGCACGACCATGCAGAGCCGCCGAGGCAGGATGCTGGGCGAGCGGTGCGCTACCCGGTCGATTGCGACGTGGCGGGGCTCGTGCGGGCGCTGAAGGAGCGCGGTATCGCCCTGAACCACATCGCCAGACAGGCCGGCACGGTGCCGAGCACGCTCACACGGATGATGAGCCACAGCGGACAGCCGAAGCTGCGCACAGCCCTTCGGATCATGGCCTACGCCGAGCGCGTTCTGCCGCCTGAGACGTTCGCGCGTCACGTCACGTACGCGGAGCCCGCCGAATGAACACCGAAGCCAGCATCCGGGCTGCCCTGGCGCACTGCACCGACGAGCTGGTGCGCCGGCATCTCAACACGCCATGAGCCTACCCGTACGCAACGGCGGCGAGTGCCGTCACTGCCAGACGCCCATGCACTACGGGCTCGCCCTGATGGACGACACCGAGATCAGCGGCATGCCGGACTTCCCCGGCGACACGCCCGCATCGCGCGGCCAGACGTTCACGGCGCGATCCACCGGGCATCGACACACAGTCCTGAAATGTCCGACGTGCGGGCACTCGACTACATCAACGGAGACAGCACGATGACCCGACAACTGAAAATCCGCGCCACCGTCGCCGGCCGCACGTTCTACAACGCCACCGACGCCCAGGTGTGGGCTGATCTCGTCGACTGGTGCGAGCAGCGCATCCGGCGCACATCACGCATCACTGACGAATCCGCGATCGAGCGCCGGGCAATCCGGCACGCGAATGCGATCGAGGACTACGCCGACGCGCACGATTCTGCTGCGCTGACCCTGCGCCCGGTGCCGAGCGTGGTCGCCGAGCCGGATGCCGCGGATACCGACGATGAGGCGCGGGCGGCATGATCTGGGCCAGCGAACTCCGCACCAAGCCGCTGGACCGGCAGGCGATCCGCGAGCAGGCCCGAGCCGCGTCGCACCACATGCACATCGGCATCGAGCGCGAGCCTGCCGACGAGCAGGCGCACCGAGCGCGCGTGCACGCATCGGTGGCCGGGCTGCTGGCCGCGCGTATCGAGCGCGGGCGTGCGCGATGACCGGTCAGCAGCAGTGGGCTGAAGCCGAATCGCGACGACTCGTGCGTGTCGGCGTGCCGGCGTCCGTAACGATCTGGACGCTCGCGCTCAGCATGTTGGCGTGGACGTGGTGGCCAGCATGATGCGCCGATCACCGGGCCGTCCGTCCGCGACCGCCGGCGAATGGGTAGCCGAGCAGCAGCGCCGCATCCGCCGCGAGACCGACGGTATGCGCGCGGCCACCGGGATCGTGGTGGCCGCTCTGGCTCGCATATCGCTGCGCTAGGCGGGCCATGCAGTGCGCATCGGCTGAAAAATAAATGTACAGAAAGCGGTTGACATGCCGATAGAGCGAATGTACATTAGTCACCAGTCGCAGCAAGCGGCACCGGCTCGGCGGCACCGAGGCTATTTCAGGAGGCACCCATGCGAGCAACGATCAAGAAGATCAGCGACCAGACCGTCAGCCTGACGCAAGACGGCGATTGCCCGATCACCTACGAGCCGGCACGCATCACCCGCAAGCTCACGATCCCGCTCGGCGGCGGCTACGTTCGTGACGAGCATGGCAATCAGGTGTGCGAATTGCTCGGCAATCGAGGCAGGACTCTGATTGCCGATGACGGAGATGACCTGCTGTCGCTGATCCGAAAAGAATCCCAAAAAGCGCGTCGCGCCGATTTTGAAGGAGACAGAGCATGATCGACATCAGTCGATGGGTCTCTTCCAACATGGAAGACGACGGGGACTTTTATTTCTCATCCGACTACAGGCAAGCATTGCAAATGCACCGCGATAGCTATGAGCAAACCATGGGAACTGCTGATGAGCAGTGCGAAAAGTTTGATCTAGAGGTCGTTGCAGAATGCGAAGGAAAACCCCTAAAGTTTTTTGTCCCGAGAAACTGGATGTAGGCATGAAGCGCCAAAACGATCAATTTGACAAGATAAATCCGAATATAGGCCGCCCTCCCAACCCTGATTCAAGAAAAGGCAGGATGGTTCTTGAACTGCACGAGCGAAAATCAAGATATGTCCTGGAGGCCAGCCGCCAAGGGATGGGGCTGAAAGCCTGGGTGTGCAAAATCCTTGACGCTGAGGTGAACTTAAACAAATCTCTCCGAGAAAAAGGCTGACATTAATAATTAGAACAACACGGGCTCAGGATAACAAATGAATAACTTTAAAGACGAGCAGCGGCGATCCGCCGGCCGCCCCAACGGCGACACCCAGTGGATGCAGGCGACCGAGGCCGCACGAGAGCGACGACGCGGCGTGGATAGCAGCCAGATCGGCTACCGCGTGCATGACTGCTCGGCCGTGATTATCGTCTGCGCGGTGCTGGCGTGGGCGTGGTGGCTTTGAGTGCTGTCGACCACGCGCTGATAGACGGCCGGCTGGTGCGATTCGACGAGCTGGACGTGTCGCCGGTGTTTCTCGACGAGCGCGGCCCGTGCGAGCGCATCGCGGGCCGCTGGGCCTGGGTATGGCCCGGTGTGCGCGTGGTGCTGATCGGCGTGCCGTGCGTGATCGCGGGGTATGCGCGTGGCAGGGGGTGGGTGTGACGGCTGCCGAGAAGCGCCACCGGGCCGAGATCGGCGGGCGAATCCGAGAGCGACGACGCGCGCGCAACCTGACGCAGCGGCAGGCGGCCGAGCACATGGACGCCGAGGCCAGCCAGCTTTGCCACTGGGAGGCGGGTCGCAACGCGCCGTCAACTATCCACTTGGAGGGTATATCGCGGGTGCTGGACGTGTCGATTGACTGGCTGGTGACGGGCCGGGAGTTCGTCCGATGAGCGCGCCCGGCGAATACGCCCGCTGGATCACGCGCGAATCCTGGATCAGCGAGCGCGAGGCGTTCGGCCAGGAGCTGCACGCGCGGCTGAACGCGGGCGGGGCGCTGGTGAGGCTGTCGGACAAGCCGGAGACGCGGACTGTGCGCTCAAATCGGTACTTGTGGGGAGCGGTCTATCGCGCGATCGTCGAATTCTGGCGAGAGACGCACGGCAAGGACTTTACCGACACGGCCATCCACGAAACGCTGAAAGAGCTGTACTTGCCTTCGCGTGTCGAGGCGTCGCCGAACGGGGCGGTACGGATTTATCGCACGACGACGCAACTCACGAAGCGCGAATTCGGCGAGTACGTCGAGCACATCCACCGGTGGGCGGCCGAGCTGGGCTGCGTGATACCCGAGCCCGAAAGCGATCTGATTCAACGACAAACGGAGGCAGCATGAACCGACGAGGAGACCGACTGGACGAGTGGCTGGCGATGTCGATCATGGCGCCTGCGAAAAGCCCCGTGGTCGAGATCGGAATGAAGTTCGGACGCCTGACGGTGGTGGACGGCCCTCGCGTTCGCGGCAGGTCAATCAGGTGCTGGCGATGTCGATGCGAATGCGGCACTCACACGATCTCGCAGGACGATCAGCTTCGTCGAAAGACGCGATCGTGCGGCTGCTCTGAGCGAAAGATCAAGGCATTCGGCAAGGCGCTATCAGTCGCGCAGTGGGCGGCAGATCGCGGCATCACGGAGGACACGATCTACGGAAGGTTGCGCGCCGGTTGGTCGGCCGAAGAGGCTCTGTCCGTCATCGCGTTCTCGGCAGGCATGAGGCGCCCGAAGGGCGAGCCATCGAAAGCCCAGATCGCGAAAGCCCTGGTCGAGCGCCGACGCGAGATTCAGCGCCGAGCCGAAGAGCGAGAGCTGATGGGGGAGGAGCTTTGAGTCGGCCGGGCCTGCGGCATGACACGCTGCACGACCAGTGGCTGCAGGACCGCGACCGGCTAGCGCCGCCGAGGCCGCAGCCGGGCATGACGCCTGCGCGGATGGCGGAGCTGCGTAGAGGGCTGATCGAGATCGAATGGCACGGGCTGGGCGACTGGCAGCGCGCGTGGGTGGTCAGGATTCGCCGGGTGCTGGATGCGGTCGAGGGTGTGGGTGTTGTCGAGGTGGCGGAGCGGTGAGCCTGTGGATTATCCCGGCGGCGATCTGCATGGCGGCTTCGATAGTTGCCTTCGCGAATGGTGATGCTGACGCCGCGACGATGGACATCGTGGTGACGCTGCTGTGCCTGCTGCTGGCGAAGCGCTCGTGACCTACGCCCCGCCCAGCCCCGGAGCCCCTGAGCATGCCCACCTGCACACTCTTCTGGCGGACGAGCGTGTGCGGTTCAGGCCGACCACGCAGGCCGAGCGAGAGCAGCGCCGGGCCGATCGGGATGCTCGTGAGCAGCGGCTACGGGCGGCAGGGTTCGAGCCGGTGAGCGACGAGCAGAGGGCGCGCAATCTGGCGGTGACGTTGCTGCACCGGTAGCGCCTGCGCTTCGCCCCTTGCGGGCTGCGCTGCGGCTGGCGTGGGCCGGTGGTGCCGAAACAGGCGGTGACCGGGCTGGGAGCTAGCGGTGGTGCGGCTGGCCGGTGGTGGCGAACGGCCGGTAGCGACACGGCTCGGGGTACAATGGCGGGAGTGCTGGCTTGCCGGGGAGGACACGGGCGAGCTGGCGAAGAGGTGGCCGGCAGGGTGTTCAGACCTTGCCGGCCCGACAGCGACTGAGCGGACAGCCGATGAAGTACGAAGATCCTAACGCAATCGCGGAGGCCGAGTCGAAGCGAGTGGCGGTGGCCAAGCTCAAGCTGATCGAAGGGGGCGCGCCATGACCGCCCGATGCGCCGGCCAAGGATGCAAGCGCCGATCCACATGCGCCGTCCACCTGACCCGCACTGGCTGGATCGAGCAGCACCGCCCCGATAGCTGCGCGCACTATCGGCAAGCGTCGGGCAAGGGCGATGCTGCGCCGGTCATCGTGGCGTTCAGGGGGCGGGCATGACCCTCTCCCGCCGCACCCCGCTCAAGCGCACGGCCATGCAGCGCACCGCGCGCCGTCGAGCCACGCTGCCGCCGGTGCAGCCCGCCACCCTGCCGGCGAACGTGCGGCCGATGACGGGGCCGAGCGAGATGCGCCAGAGCACGAAGGCGCATGCGGTGAAGTCGAGCAGGCTGCGCCAGTCCGCAAGAGGCGAGCAATGCACCATGCAAGTGCCTGGCACGTGCAACTGCGACACGACGACGACTGTGCTGGCCCATTTGCCCAGCGAGATAGCGGGCACGAAGAGCACCGATCTGTCCGCAGCGCTGATGTGTTCGGCTTGCCATGATCTGACTGACAGGCGCGTCCACTGCCCGGCGTTCGAGCCGGATCGAGACTGGTACCTGCGCCGCGCGATGGTGCGAACGTGGCACCGCTGGCTGGCGCTGGGTCTGATCCAAGTGAAGGGGGCTGCGTGAACACGCGGCGCATGAGCATCGTGCAGCCCGGCAGTCGCGCATCGGCCATTGTCGTGCCGCTGGAGCACGCAGAGCAGGCACAGGTGGTCCGCTGGGCCAGCCTGTCTGCACGGCGGATGCCCGAGCTGTCGCTGCTGTTCGCGATCCCTAACGGCTCGCACAAGAGCAGGCAGGCGGCAAGTGCGTTCAAGCGCGAGGGCCTGCGTAAAGGCGTGCCAGACTTGTGTTTGCCCGTGCCCCGCAACGGCTACGGCGCGTTGTTCATCGAGATGAAGCGCCAGAAGGGCGGCACGGTATCGCCCGAGCAGCGCGACTGGATCGAGCGACTCACGGACGCGGGCAATCGAGCGGTGATCTGCCGGGGCGCGGATGCAGCGATTGCCGAGCTGAAGGCGTGTCTGACGAATGAGGGTATAGCGGCGTGATCGAGCCTTTGGTAAATATCGGTCTTGGGATCAGCGGAATATATTGGATGGTGGTTGCCGTGGCGCGGTTGATCGGCGGGGATAGCGGAGGCGCTGAGCGGGCCATGATTCTCGGGTTGTCGTTAGGGATCTTGGCGCAGGTATGAAGGCGACGAAGCGACAGACGATCACCGCCGAGCGCCCGGCGCGGCACCCGATGCAGGGTGGGCGCGTGATGTTCGAGAATGCCCTTGGCGCAACCGAGTCCGATCTGCTGGCGCTGACGAATCGACTACTTGACGGAGAAACGGCATGAAGGCACTCGGCGTCATCGTGGCCTGCATCGCCTTCATGGCGGCATCGGCCATTCTGCGCGGCTGGGCGCTGGTCACGCTGTGGGCGTGGTTCGTCGTGCCGATGTTCGCTCTGCCGCCGCTGACGATCCCGTACGCGATCGGGCTGGGAATTGTCGTCGTCGTGCTGACGATGCCGGCACCGCAAGGCGAGCGCCCGGGCGGGAGCAAGCGGGACGCCATGATCCTGGGCTGCACGCATGTGCTGGCCCTGCCGATCTGTGCGGTTGCGATGGGTGCGATCGTGAGGCTGTGGGTGTGAAACTCGACGCCGCCGACTTCGACCGCCTGGTCAAGCAGGGCCGCGTGCCTGGTATGGCGGCGAGCGCGAAGAAGCCGAAGAAGGTGGCGACGCGCTCGATGCACGAGGTTGCGCTGGAGCGGCAGCTGCGCGAGGCTGGGGACGCGGTGCCGGCGTGGGAGTGTGAGGTCGAGCTCATCCCGGGGCGACGATTCCGCTGTGACTTCCTTTTTCGCGAGCCGCGTGTGGCGCTCGAGGTTCACGGTCTGATCCATTCCGGACAGGGCGGCCACCAGAACTCGGCCGGATTCGCGAAGGACTGTCACAAGGCGTTCCGGCTGGCAATCCTTGGGTGGTTGCCGGTGGCGGTCACGCCGGCCATGATCGCCTCTGGCGAGGCCATCGAGCTACTGATCCGACTGTTCGCCGCGAGGGCGGATGCAACCATGACGAGGGCGAACTGATGAATCTGCACGGCACGATGCTGGGCGCGCTCGCGGAGTTGTCCAGCAGCCACCGCGAAGCCATCGAGACCGGCCTGCCCGATGTCGGCTGCTACTTCTGCGTCGAGTGGTATCCGAAGGCCGAGATTGTCGAGTGGATCGACGGTGGTCAGAAAGCGGTGTGCCCGCGATGCGGTGTGGACGCGGTGCTGCCCGGCATGGCCAGGGTCTTGGGGTCGGACGTGCTTGGCGACATGTTCCGGCACTGGTTCGGCGAAGTGGCCGACATGTGCGGGCCGATCGAGAAACGACGAGCGGGAGAATCCTGATGGACGACGCATACCGACGCCGACCCATGTACGACCCGGCCACCGATACCGAGATCGAGGGCCCGAACTACCCAGCCGGCAGTCTGGTCGAGGCGGCTGAGGTGCTGAACTTCGCGGGGCGCGGGCTGCGTCGAGCGCTGGGTATCGACCGGCGGTTTCTGCGCGTGCCGACTTCAGTCAAGGCGATGGTCTGGGCGTACGTGGCGTTCGTGCTGATCGGATTCGCGATCTACGGGGTGAACTGATGGACATCAGCAACCGGCACTTCGATGAGATCGAGCAACCCGAGGATCTGCGAAGGATGATCGAGCAGGCGAGCAGTGAAGGGCCGATTCGGGCCGACGAGCTGGGCATCAGCAACGCGCACACGCCGGGGCAGCAACACGCCGGCATCCGCAAGCTCACGAAGGCCCAGAAGAAGGCGACGAAGCGGGGGAGGCGGTCGTGATGGCCGAACTGATCGCCTACCTGCTGTACGGCTGGACAGCCATCGGGATCGTCTATGGCCCCGGCGCCATGCCCGAGATCGGCAGCCGCGAGTGGTTCAAGGTCAAGGTGGTGCGCTGGACGGCGATCGCGCTGTGGCCGCTGTGGTTCGCGTGGGCCGGTATCGAATGGCTGCGCGAGCGCATCGTGTGGCTCGGGCGATGAGCGCACCGACAACGCAGGGCGACATCCTGTACGGCACCGCCTACTGGGGCGCGGACGGCGTGATGCGGCAGGTATCGGATCTGCCCGTGCGAACGATGCCTGCCCCGCCCGTCACCGCCCACGCTCTCGCCGACGCCCTGGCAGCCGTTCAGCAGGATTACGTGGTCCGGCAGGGCTTCGACGGCGAGACGCAGTTCTGGCCCGCTGGCGAGAATCCGCAGCCGCTGGGCACCGACGAGCTGATCGCCGAGCTGCGGGCGCGTGGGGTGTTGTCTTGACATCCTCCCCGCCCTGAAGGGCGGGGATTCCCACTAAGGAGCGCGATGTCCCGCGCCGAGATGACAGATGTTTCGGGCCGCATTCGTGTCCCGATCGTGCAGACCACCACAGTCCACACAATGCCATTCTCTTACCGGAAGCCCAGTCAGACCCCGTGGCCCCGAAAGGGAGCCACATTCGCTGCACGTCCGCGTGGTGTACGCCTCGTTCACTTCCTGATAGACGATGCCGGCTGCTGCCGATTTGTGCTTCAACATCGTCTTGAGGCTGGCCCAGCCGGCGTCCAGCACCGACTTGGCCATCTTGGTCTTTGCCAGCTTCGTGCTGCTGACGTTGCCCACGTAGATCTCGCCGTACTGGCCGACGAGCTTCGTGGAAAACTTGTGCAGCGCATCCTGTCGCTGGTTCCTGATCTTGGCGTGGATCGCCCGCGCGCGGCGCTTCCTGCGGGCGCGCTGCGCCGACGCCAGTGCCTTCTCGTGTCGGCGGTACGTGCGGCCTTCGAGCGACTGACCGTCCGAGCAGGTGGCCGTGGCTTTCAACCCAAGGTCGATACCGACTGCACCTTGGCCCATCGACATGACCACCGGCACCGCAACGGCTACGCACAGGTACCAGCGTCCGCGCGCATCTTCGCTGAAGCACCCTGCGCGGAAGGTGTGCTGCGACAGTCCGTAGCTGTCCCACACGCCGAAGTGGTGGCCGGCGAAGAACACCTGGCCATTCTTCGGCCTCGCGGCACGCGCCTTGAAGGGTATCCAGCCGAGCGAGCGTGGGCGGTGTCCGTCGAACGATCGACGCCATCGCAGCTTGAGCCGCTTCGCGTGCCGACGTTTGCTGGCGTACTCCTCGCACACCTGCTGCACGGTCGGCGAACCGATGTGCTCGAACTCCTTCGACGCACCATTGGTGTAGTGCTGCAGGTCGAAGCCGGTCATCCACTGGCCGCGCTCGCAGGCCATTCGCGTGGACAGCTCGGCGCAGAAGTTCCACACCTGATTCGTCTCGTACGCCATCGCGCGCAAGAGCTTCGCGTGCTTGTCGCGCACGCGGACCTTGATCGTCTTGATGGTGGTAGTGTTCGATCCGGTCACGACTCAACCTCGTGGCAAGTGGCGCGATGGGGAGACTGCCAAGCATCCCGGTCGCGCTGCGCCTTCGATTATACGCGATCACAGCGAAGGCGCGCTCGACATTGCCGCGCTGCCGTGCCCCGTTTCCTCCCCGGCCTGAACGCCGGGGCTTCCACAGGGCAAAGCCGGTGATAGTGCAGGGCGAAGAGCGACTGCGACCGGTCGAGGTAACGGTCGTGGACGAGATGGCGCCCGGCGCGGTCAGACGCAATCACTACGCGGTGCGGTACGCGCACGATCCGAACAGGCCGTTTTCGCAATCGGTTGCAGTGTTTCAAGACGTCGTTTCCGACGTGACTATCACGGGGCGCTTGCCGCCTGCTCAACCGTCCGCCCTGCACGGACCCGTCTGCCCGCCACCGATCGCCCACGAATCCGACCTGTGGGTGATCCACCTAGCCGACAGCCCGATCACCGCCGCGCACCTCGGCTACGGCACGGCATGGTGCACCGCCTATCCGTCCCGCCTGCCAATTTGGCGCGACTACGTGGGCGGCGAGCTATACGTGTTGCAAGGCAGGGGCAGTCGCAAGCTGCGGCGCACGCGCTACCAGTTGCATATCGACGAGCACGGCCGGATCGAATGCGAGCGACACGACGGGCGCACGATGTCGATGGGGGAAGTGAGAAAGCGTCACCCGGAGCTGGCTGGATGGCTGGGGCAGAAGCGGCTTGATGCGGACGAGCGGGGCGGATGTTGAGAGTCCCGCCCCGCATGCCCGAGCGCGGCGTGATGGGCCTGGACGAATTCAGGCGCTGGAAGCGAGACATCAGCCGGCTGTACCCCGGCCGGTTCACGAAGTGGCGTGCACGACGACGCCGAGCACTGACCGAGCGGGAGCTGCAGGGGCTGCCGCCAACACCGGAGGGCATGAACGAGTGAGCGTGAAAGAGATCCTGTCCACGATGGACCCGGCGACGTCGACGTTCCTCGACCAGATCGGAGGGCGCACCCGAGACATGGGCGAGCGCACGCTTGCCGAGGACGCGGAGCTGCGCCGCAACGCGAAGTCGATGGCGTGCCTGACCTGCCGCGGCCGCAAGCGCAGGAAGGTCAGAGCCCCGACCGAGACCGAGCCGCAGCGTCGCCGGTGGGTCGACTGCGAGGCCTGCCGTGGCACCGGCACGCGGGTGGATGGTGCGCACAGCCAGACGCCGTCGCGCGGTGCACCCAGCGCGATCAGCGCCGAGCGGCTGGCCGAGGCGGTGGCGTCGATGGAGCGCCACCTGCTGCTGGCCGCGCTGCTGGAGACGACCGGCAACCGCGACGTGGTCGGCGAGCTGACCGGGTACGTGCTGGAGCTGATCGTGGAGCCGGCATCGCGCCACTGGCTGGCGAGCCCCGATGCGCGGGCGATCCGCGCGCTCGGCGTGGCGCGCGTGGCAACGGCCGGGCTGCTGCTGGGTCCGATGGAGTACCCGACTACCCGCGATGCCACGGTGCTGATGTGTTGCAGCGATCAGGACTGGCGTCGTACTTGGCGCGATCGGGCGGTGCCCGCGGTCGATCGCGCGCGTGGTTGGTCGGCAGCGGCCGGCGCGTACATGAACGAACGCCTGGATAGGGCACGGGAGGCCGATTCGGCATAGATCGGAGATTGAATGCGGGGCGTCCAGTTTATGGTACGCTTACGCGGCGCGTCACTGCACCTTCCGGTTCGAGTGGCGCTTCTGAGGGCCGCCATGCGCGGGTCTTCTTCGTTTCCGGAGACCCGACATGCACCGCACGCTCGCCCTGCTGATCGTTGCATCAGTGCTGGGGGGGTGTGCAGCGCCGGTGGTCACCTGGCAGCAGGATGACGACCTGGTGCCGTACCCGTGCATCGACGGCGAGTGCTACGCCCTGACCGAGGGCGAGCGCGACACGATCGGCCGTAGCTTCGCGCTCGAATACTGCCCCGTCGACTTGAACCGCTGATGTCCGTGATCGGCGGGTTCCTGGCCGGGAAGCTGGGCACGTTCTCCGGCCGGGCAGCGAAGGAGGTCGTTCGCCGCGTCATCGAAGGCGGCGGCAGTGAGACCGAGCTACGAAAGGCGGAGATAGACCTGGCGGCGATCGATGCGCAGGCGGCCATCGGCCAGCGATCGGCCCGGCCGTTTCTGCAGTACGTCGCCGGCTGGGTGATCATCGCGCACCTGGTGATGACGATCGGCGGGCTTTTCTGGAACGCGATCTTCCCGGACTCTTTTCGGATCGAGTGGAAGCTGCTCTACAGCGATGCGTGGCAGCTGATCGCCTGGGCGGTGAGCTATACAGGAGGTGCCTACCTCGGCCGAAGCTGGGAGAAGCGCCACGACGCCGCTGACAACCCGCCCGCCGCTGCGCGGCTGGGAGCGGCGATCGATGTCGGTGCGCCGCGCCTGCAGCGCCAAGACGGGCCGGTCAGGCGCAGGCCGGAGATCGAGCGGGCGCTGGCCGAGCGCCGGGCGCTGCATGAGCAGGATGCGGACGCGCAGGCGATCCCGGCCACGATGCCGTGGAAGTGGTCGCCGCGATCCGAACAGCGCTTGAGTCACGCGCACCTGGATCTGCAGCGACTGTTCGACTGGCTGCTGCCGAGGTCGCCCTACGATCTGGCGATCACGCAGACGACGCGGACCGTCGCCGAGCAGCGCGAGAACGTGCGAACCGGGCGCTCGCTCACGATGTCGAGTCGGCATCTTGAGTCGCCCGCGATGGCCGTCGACTTTGCGATCCTGATCGATGGGGCGGTGACCTGGGAGTTCGATCGGTACCGCGAGGTGGCGGATGTCGCCTTGGCCGGATCTGCCGAGCTGGGCATTCCGATCACATGGGGCGGCTCGTGGCCGAAGCTGCGTGACGGCGTGCATATCGAACTCAGTAGGAACGCGTATCCGCCGGCAAATCAGCCGCCAGCCTGAACCGACACGTCCTTTCACCCACGCGGACCCACGAATGCGCCACACCCTGATCGCCCTGCTGCTGATCATCACCACGGCCCTGCCGGCACACGCCGAGCTGGTCGCGAAAGACCTGCAGGTGCAGGCCAGCGTGCGCACCCACAGCAGCCCGACCTACGGCTTCTACGCCACCATCACCTGGCGACGTCCGACGAGCGGCCTTGACATCACGCGCGCCGCGGTGTACCGCCAGCGCATGGGTGACACGTGGCGCTACATGGGCACCGTCGAGTGGCCGGCGCGCACGTTCCGTGACATGGACGCCCGGCGCGGTGACTGGTACTCGGTGATCCCGTCCGCCCTGGGCCGCTCGTCGATCGCGATGCCGGTCCGGTGAGCGCGTTCTCGGACTACATCGGAGGCGAGACCCGCCGCACGCGCCTGGCGCTGCTTGAGCGCGAATCCGTGGCCGAGCTGGCCCGCGCTACGAAATACCGGCAGTCGGTCGAGGCACAGATCGCGGCTGCACGTGAGGCCGAGCAGACCGCTCGCGCCGAGCTGCGCGCGATCGTCGACCGGCAGGACGAGCTGCGCGATGCGGGCCGCGCACCGGTGGCCGCAGCGCTGGATGCCGCTCAGATCCCGCTGCTGACCGAGCGCCCGATGTACAGCGAGTACCGCCCGCCGACCGCGGACGACGCCACATTCACCCGAGAGCCGATGCTGCCCGATCACGATCTGGGCGCGCCGGACGAAACCGGAGACGAGGACACCGACCGTTGATGACCGAAGAGGACACGAGGCGGTTCGCCGCCGAGACCGAGCAGCGCGTGCGCGAGATCGCCGACGAGGCGCAGGTGAAGCTCACCGAGGCCGCCGACCGGATCGATGCGCGCCTGGCCGACTTCGACACGCGCGCCACGAAGGAGATCGGCCGCTGGGATGGCCGGCAGTGGGGCATGGCAGTCGCTGGGCTGGTGCTCGTGATCGTGTTGTCGCTCATGGCTGGCCGTGTGACGGCTGGCGAGCTCGGTGTACCCGACGCCGAATGCACGCTGATCGACAGCGACACGGGCGAGACCATCACCGAGGACACGATGCAGATCAAGTGCGTCGAGACGGCCGAGGACGGTGCCGGCACGTCGAGTGATGGCGGCTGATGCCCGTGGTGCCGCGTGACGGATCGCGACGACCAGATGCAGATCCCGGCCGAGCGCCTGACCGATCGGCACGTGGACGACGCGATCACGGCGAGCGATCGAGCTGAATGGCTTCGTGGCCGACGTTTGCGCCGCCGAGCAGCGGCTGGCAAGGTCGGGAGCGCCGCGTGGTGGATCGGTCGCCGGCTGCACTGGTTCATCGGCAACGCGAAGGACATCCTGGCGTCGATGGCCGCGGTCATGACGATGCTGGCCGTGGCCGAGGCGATGGGATGGGTCGACCTGGCGGCGGTGCCTGTGTGGGTGTCGAGCCTCGTCGCCGCTCTGCGGGATGTGCTGTGATGGCGATCGGCAGTCGTCTCGCGGCAGTCGTACTGGGCACGCTGCTCGCCATCGGTATCTCGGCGCTGGCCTACGACCGGTATTCGCCGGTGTACAAGGGCGTGTCGCTGGCGAATGTACGGCTGGACGGCTCGGTGATCTTCGGATCGCTGACTTTCCGCAAGCGCCGCGACTGCGAGCCGGTCAAGGGGTCGCTGGTCGCGTTTGCCCACTACGTGAACGTGCCTCAGCCGGTGGTGTTCACCGACAAGATCGGGGACGCGCTGGTGCTGCGCGACCTGCCCGCCCAGCCCGAGCCGTACACGCTGCCCGTCGGATGGCGCCTGTCCAGCTCGCTGCCGCTGCCCGACAGCCTGTCGGTCACCTACCGGGCGACGTGCGGCGTGTTCACGCAGCGCTACACCCTCGGCCCGTTCGACATCGCGCTCGACGAGCCGTTGGTGCGCCGATGATTCTCGCCGGCTTCATCAAGCGCAACCCGTCGTTCGTCGTCAAGCATGCCCGTCGCATGGGCTCGACGCGCCGAGCGATGAAACGGCACCTGCACGAGCACCCGGTGTGTGCGGTCACCGGCACCAGGCGTCGGCTCGAAGTGCATCACGTGATCCCCTGCAGCGTTGCGCCCGAGCTGGCTGACGAGCCGTCCAACCTGATGACGCTCACGCGATCGGTGCACCGCGGACTCGCGCACCCGTTTCGCAGCGAGAACTACTTGGTCAACATCCGGGACGTGGTGAAGATTTTGAGGATCCAGCGGACGACGGGGGCGGGCTGATGGCCGCCGACACCGCCACGCTGCACCTCAATGTCGACTCATCCGCGATCAAGCGCTGCATGGCCGGCCTGAATGCGCTCGACAACGCGCCGTCCGTCGTGCGCGTACCGCTGTCGCTGTTGATTCGGCTGTGCGACGAGGCGGGCATGTCGACGGTCGTGGCGGTTGACGTGCCGGGAGAGCCGTTGACGCTGGGCGTGCGTCCGGTGTGGTGGCTCCGTGTGGCCGCACGGGTTGGGCGCGTTGCAGGGCGAGCGGACTGATGGCCGTCTCGGAAGCTGCGAAGGCGACGATCCGGCGGCTGGGGTGGGTGTGAGCGAGCGCGACGCTACTGTGCTGCCGGACGAGATACGCGAGCTGGCCGATGCGTGCCAGCCGAAGCTGGTTGTGGTGTACCGACCGACCGAGAGCCTGATCGAGTACGTCGGCAACGCGAAACGACACGAGCCCGAACAGATTTCGGCCATCGCTGCCAGCATGAAAGAGTTCAAGTTCACCAACCCGATTCTGCTGGACGGCAAGAACGGCGTCATCGCCGGCCATGGCCGCTTGATGGCCGCCAAAAAGCTGGAGATGGCCGAGGTGCCGACCATCGACCTGGCGCACCTGACCGATGTGCAGCGCCGCGCCTACGTCCTGGCCGACAACCGGCTGGGTGAGGTGCACACCTCGTGGGACTTCGACATGGTGTCTGCCGAGCTGGAGGGGCTGCAGCTGGAGGGGTTCGGCATCGAGCTGACCGGCTTCGATGATGCGTTCATTCTCGGTGGCGCCGAGGAGGCAGAGTTCCCCGCGCTCAATGATGGCGACCGTGAGCCGTTCCAGCAGGTGACGTTTACGGTGCACGACGAGCAAAAGGCCATCGTCGACGACGCTCTCATGAAGGCAAGGACGCGGGTCGAGATAGATACGGGGCTGAATGAAAACAGCAACGGGAACGCGCTGGCGGCAATATGCGAGGCGTATCTTCGGTGACGTCCGCGAAGGACATTCGGGTAGCGCCGATATCATCGAAGGATGCGCGCGCTCTCATTTTGAGGCTCCACTACAGCGGCAAGGTCAAGGGCAACAGCCAGCTTCATTTTGGGGTGTTCCTTGCAGGCAGGCTCGAGGGAGCCATGTCTTTCGGGCCGAGCATCGACAAGCGAAAGATGCTCGGATTGGTGGAAGACACGAAATGGAATGGATTCCTCGAGCTGAATCGCATGGCTTTCAGCGAACGGCTGCCTCGCAACAGCGAGTCTCGGGCACTGGGCGTGGCTTTTCGTCTCATGAAGAGGCACTACCCGCACGTGGAATGGGTGGTGTCATTCTCTGACGCCGCCCAGTGCGGGGACGGCACGATCTACAGGGCCGCTGGCTTCTGGCTGACAGCCATAGAAGCATCGAAGCACCTTGCACGACTCCCGTCTGGTGAAGTGATCCACGTCATATCGCTGAACAGCAATCCTTTGATGCCTCGCCCGGAGCTGGGTGGGCGCACATACTTCGATGTCACTGGCGGAAGGCGCAGCTTCGGCAGGTACGTGGAGGCCGCCGGGGGAAAGATTCTCGAAGGATTCCAGATGCGATACTTGATCGGACTGAACGACTCCATTCGGTCACGTCTACGCGTGCCCGTCCTGCCGTTTTCGGCAATCGGGGACGCAGGTGCCTCGATGTACCGAGGCGAAAAGACCATGCGTGAGAAGCAGGCGATGGGCGGCGACCAGCCACCACAGCGGCGGTGCGACACCGACCCTCACGCTCCATATTCAGACTCGGCTTCGGGGCGAGTTTCCCAAGCCGTTTCCCCTCAATAAAGCCATGCCTGCCGAGCACATTCCGACCACCGAGGCTCGCAAGAAGGTCGAGAGCTATGCGGCCGTGGGCATTCCACAGGCGGACATCGCGCGCATCCTGAAGATCGACCCGAAGACGCTGCGCCTGCACTACCGCGACGAGCTGGACCTGTCGGCGGCGAAGGCGAACGCGGCGATCGGCGGGAAGCTCTACACCGAGGCGATGGCCGGCAACCCGACGCTGCTTATTTGGTGGACGAAGGCGCGGATGCAGTGGCGGGGAGAATCGAAGCCCGCCGACGATGACGAGGACGTCACGCCGGTTACGAGCATCACCTACGTGGAAGAAGATGCACGTCGTCCTGAATAGGCCGCAGGCGCGGTTCCTCAAGATGCCCCACAAGTTCCGGGCGTACGTGTCCGGCTACCGGGGCGGCAAAACGTGGGTCGGGTCCATCGCTCGCATCGAGCACTTCCTGCGCCACCCGAAGATCAACCAGGGCTACTTCGCCCCGACCTATCCGCAGATCCGCGACATCTTCTACCCGACCATCGAAGAGGTCTGTCACGCGATGGGCGTCCGGTGCGACATCAAGGTCGGCGACAAGGAGGTCCACATCTTCAACGGCCGCCGGAGTATCGGCACGGTGATCTGCCGGTCGATGGAGAAGCCGGCGACGATCGTGGGGTTCAAGATCGGGGATGCGCTCGTCGACGAGATCGACACCATGCCGACGAACAAGGCTGAAGCGGCGTGGCGAAAGATCATCGCGCGCATGTCGTTCAAGGGCGAGGGCGTGCGCAACGGCGTGGACGTGACCACCACGCCCGAGGGGTTCAAGTTCGTTTACCAGCGCTTCTACCGCGAGCCATCCGACGCCTACGGACTGATCCAGGCGTCGACCTACGACAACGCGAAGAACCTGCCGGACGACTACATCCCGTCGCTGCTGGAGACCTATCCCGACGAGCTGATCGAGGCGTACCTGAACGGCCAGTTCGTCAACCTGACCAGCGGCTCGGTGTACCGCAGCTATGACCGAAAGACCTGCGCATCGCACGAGTTCATCCGCCCGCGAGAACCGCTCCACATCGGACAGGACTTCAACGTCGGGAGCATGGCATCGGTGATCCACGTGCGACGACAGGACGAGCAGGATCGGTTCGTGTGGCACGCCGTGGGCGAGCTGACGGGCGGGCTGGATACGCCGGCTGTGTGCGCAACGATCCGGCAGCGATACGCAGGGCATGCGATCACGATCTACCCGGACGCCAGCGGCGACAACCGCAGCACGAAGGGCGCATCGGTGACGGACCTGTCGCTGCTTCGGCAAGCCGGATTCAACGTGCGCGCGCCGAAGGCCAACCCGCTGGTGAAGGATCGCGTCTTGTCGGTGAATGCCGCGTTCAGCAAGGGGCAGTACAGGGTCAACGCGGACCTGTGCCCGACGCTTGCCCAAGCGTTTGAGCAACAGGCGTACGACAAGAACGGTGAGCCCGACAAGAGCACGGGGCACGATCATCACGTGGACGCCGCTGGCTATCTGATTCACGCCGTGGCTCCGATCATCCGCCCGCAAGCCTTCTCATCCGGCCTGACTACAGGCACCACCCGATGAGCGCGAAAGCCACGCACCCCGCCTACGACGCGATGCTCGAGGCGTGGACAATCGTGGCCGACGCCTACCAGGGCGAGCTCGCGATCAAGGCCAAAACGACCGACTACTTGCCGCCCACCAGCGGGCAGATCGAGGATGGCGCCCTGGGTGCGGACCCGAAGGCCAGCGGCGCGCTCGACTATGCCGCCTACCTGCTGCGCGCGACCTACCCGGACCTGTACCGCGAATCGATCCGCGACCTGGTCGGCACGATGCACGAGAAGCCACCGCACATCGAGCTGCCGGCGGCGATGGAGTCGCTGCGCGAGCGCGCCACATCGACCGGCGAATCGCTGGCCGACCTGCTGCGCCGGATCAACGTGCAGCAGCTGGGCCCCGGGCGCGTCAGCATCCTGGGCGATCTACGCACGATCGGCGGTGAGGACCGGCCGGTAGTGAGCGTGTACACCGCGCGCGCCGTGCGCAGCTGGAACGTGGTCAGCCAGGACGGCGAGCTGGAGCGCCTGACGTTCGCGATGCTCGACGAATCCGGACACGAGATGGCGGTCGACTTCACCTGGCAGCCGGTCACGCGCTACCGGGTCGTGGCACTGACGACGATGATCGAAGGCACGCCGGTGTACGACCCGCTAGGCGAGGTGTACGCCACCGCCGAACTGCGCGAGGATCAGTCGATCGACGATGCTGAGTTCGTGGCGCCCGGCAGCATGGGCCGCACGATCGACACCATCCCGTTCCAGTTCATCAACGCCAACGACATCGTGGCCGAGCCCGGTCAGCCGCCGTTGCTCGGTCTGGCGCTGCTGTGCCTGTCGATCTACCGCGGCGAGGCCGACTACGAGCAGAACCTGCACATGCAGTCTCAGGACACGCTGGTGGAGATCGGCCACGGTCACCCAGCGATCGGTTCGGACGGCGCACCGGTCGAGGAAGAGCCGCGACGCACCGGTGCCGGCGCACGGATCAAGGTGCCGGACGGCGGGGATGCGAAGTACATCGGCGTGTCGTCCGCCGGCCTGTCCGAGCAGCGCACAGCGCTGGAGAACAAGTACACCCGGGCGGCTCAGCGTGGCGGCCAGCTGATCGACGCCACCAGCAAGGCGAAGGAGTCCGGCGACGCGCTGCGCCTGCGGATCGCGGCCCAGACCACCGGCCTGCAGCTGATCGCGCGAGCTGGCGCCGCAGGACTGCAGAACGTGCTGCGTGCGATGGCGCCGTGGTTCGGCGCGAATCCGGACGAGGTGGTCATCCAGCCCAACCAGGATTTCACCGTCAACGTGATCGACGGGCGTACAGCGGTCGATCTGGCGACGGCCAAGGGGCTGGGCTACCCGATCAGCGACGAGGAGCTGCACGCTTGGGGGCTGGAGAACGGGGCGACGACGCTGAGCTACGAAGAGACGGTGGCCGCCATGGCCCGCGATCGGCCGAGCTTCGCGCCCGCCCCGCCGGACGACCCGGGCGAAGTCTGACGCGACATGCGAACGGGTAACGAGCGGCTCATGGATGCGCTGCTGACCCGTCATGTTCATCTGGGCAAGTACGCGGACGGGCTCGGTATTCGAGTCGGCGACATCTTGCGGACCACCGACGAGGCGGTTGCCGACCGGGTGCTGAGCGCGGTGGCGCGTATCGACGGGCGCTACACGACAGTAGCCGGCCAGGCGCGACTGGCCCGATTGGACGAGGCGGTCATGAGGCTTCGCGCCGAGGCCTGGAACGAGGTTCGCGCGTTGATCCGCGCGGAGCTGGCCGCGCTGGCGGTGGCCGAGTCGCGCTACCTGACGGACGCGGCGACCGAGGCGATGCCGGTGGTGCTCGATCTGACCGAGCCACCAGCGAGCGAGCTGCGCGCCACGGTGCCGGGCCTGATCGTGATGGGTTCGGCGCTGAGCTACTGGATGCGTCGGGCACAGGTGGGCGATGCCGAGCGGATCGCGCGCCGGGTGCGGCTGGCGCTCGTTCAGCAGGCGACGCCGAGACAGGCGGCGGACATGGTACGCGGTACTCGCACGGTGCCCGGCGCGCTGCGCACGGCGGCCAACGATGCGGCGGCCAACGCTGACACCGCCGTGACGGCGATCGAGGCCGAGGCGCGACGGATCACGGACGCTGCGAATGAGCCTGTGCTGGGACGCGAGCGGTTTATTGCAACCTTGGACCTATCGACGACATTAGTGTGTCGCCGCAACGATGGTCGTGTGTTCGGTGTGAATGAGGGGCCTGCTTTACCGTTGCACTGGCGGTGCCGCAGCCTTCGAGTGCCTGCGGTGTTCGCCAAGGCATTGGGCGACAGGCCTTACAAGCTCGGCGTGATCGGACGTGATCGGTACAGCGTCGGGCGCGTGCCGGCCGCGACCGCCTATCGCGACTGGATCAAGAATCAGCCGGCTGAGTTCCAACGCTACGCCGGTGACAGGCGCCGGGTGATCCGAAGTCTGGACGAGCTAGCTGCGGCGGCGTGACGGTCCAGCCGGTCGATTCGCCCGAATTCGGCGGTCAAGTATGTGCGAACGGCCGCTCACGCTGGACGGTTGCGCGCCTCGCCACCCTGTCGGCTGACCTGCCGGTGATGGATGTGCCGCTCGAGCACATGAACGTCGCCTACGACCTGCCGGGCATGACGCTGCGCGAACTCGCTGGCCAGGTGCTCGCGGTACAGAACGCCGACCTGTCGTTCCCGATCATCCTCGACGCCGATGGCGGCGTGATGGATGGGCGGCACCGACTCGTTCGAGCGATCGCCGAAGGCGTCGAGACCGTCCGGGCCGTCCGGTTCGCCGTGACGCCTGAGCCCTGCTGGTTCGACGACGAGTGACCGCCACCGTGCACGACCTTGACGCCCAGCGCCCGCATTGGCAGGGCGTCACGACGTGCCGCGCGTGCGGCCGCATGACGGCCGTGCTCGACACCACTGATCCGGTCAACCAACCGGTCGCCGAATGATCGACCAGCGCGGCATGGGCTGCGCTGCAACCACTACGGAGACACGAACGTGACGTTCGAAGCTGAGTACGACACCGAAGACGCCATCCCCGCCGAAGTGCGGCACCTGTTCACCGAGTCCGGCGAGACGTTCACGCTGATCGGTGCTGCCGACATGAAGACGCCGAAGGACGTGGCGACCGTGCAGGAGGCGCTGAGGAAGGAGCGCGCCGACCACAAGGCTGTGCGCGACAAGCTGGCCAAGTACGGCGAGATCGAGCCCGAGGAGGCGCACGCGCTGCACGATCGCAAGGCCGAGCTGGAAGCCGGCGGCGACAAACCGGGCGACGAGAAGACCGAGGCGCAGATCGAGGCGCGCATCAAGTCTGCCACCGGCCCGCTTCAGCGAAAGCTGGACGCGATCGAGCAGGAGAAGGAAGCGCTGGCCGGCGAGGTGCAGTCGTACCGCGAAACCGAGCGCACGACCAAGATCCGCGAGAGCGTGCGCGAGCAGGCGAAGAAGGCCGGCGTGCACGAGGACAGCCTGGACGACGTGATCTTCCGGGCAACCCACGGAATCCTGGAGGTCACCGACGAGGGCGAGATCCAGACCCGCGACGGCGTGGGCGTGACGCCCGGTGTCGGCATCGACGTGTGGCTGTCCGAGGCGCGCGAGAAGAACCGCCGCTGGTGGCCCGAGTCGCAGGGCGGCGGTTCGCGTGGCGGCGACGGCGCCGCTGGTGGCACGAACCCGTGGAAGGAAGGCTCCGAGAACATGACCGAGCAGGGCCGCATCCTGCGTACCGACCGCGCCAAGGCCGAGCAGATGGCCCGCGCGGCCGGCAAGACGATCACGGGCGAGCCGCTGGCCACTTGAGTCACGGCGCGGGTCTGACTATGTCGGCTCGCGCGAAGCACCGATCACTGCAGGCATGGGCCTGCGCTACCGAGAACCGCCGAGGCCATGGGGCTGCTGGTGGACATGAACGACCCATCCATCACAGAGAATCATCATCATGGCCTTGACTCGAATCGAAGATGTTGTTGTACCCGACCTGTTCAGCCCGTATGTGCTGCGCCGAACCGCCGAGCGATCCCCGCTGGTGCAATCTGGTGCCGTTGTCGTCAGCCCCGAGCTGTCGGCATCCCTGTCGGGCGGAGGCCTGACGTTCACCCACCCGTTCTTCAAGGATCTGGTGCGCGTCGAATCGAACGTGTCCTCCGACGAGGAGAGCGACTACTACACCGGCGGATCGAATGACAGCGTGCCGCGAAAGATTGCGACCGGCTCCGAGGTGCAGATCCGGCAGAGCCGTAATGCAAGCTGGTCGACTGCCGACCTGACCCGCGCGCTGGCCGGTGCGGACCCGATGCAGGCGATCGGCGACCTCGTGGCCGACTACTGGGCGTGGGACAACCAGGCGTCGCTGATCTCCACGGTCAACGGCATCTTCGCCGACAACGATGCCGCGCCCGGCGCATCCGAGCACGTGCAGGGTGACCTGTCCAACGACATCAGCGGCACCGCCTACTCGGCCGGAGTCACCGACATTGGCGGCGGTGCGTTCATCGATGCGCTGGTCACCATGGGTGATGCCATGGACGAGCTGGCGCTGATGATGGTGCACAGCATTCCGTACTCGCGTCTGCTGAAGAACAACGAGATCGAGTTCGTCCGTGCGTCCGACACCGACACGATGCTCGCGACCTACAAGGGCAAGACGATCATCAAGTCGGACTACATGCCGAACACCGGCGGGGTGTACGACACGTGGCTGTTCGGCCCCGGCGCCATTGCGCTCGGACTGGGCACGCCGGACGTGCCGACCGAGACCAAGCGTCACCCGGACAGCGGCAACGGTGGTGGCTCCGAGGTGCTCTACAACCGCCTGGAGCGCTCGGTGCACCCGATCGGCCACGCCTACGTCGGCGCCCAGGCGAACGGTGGCCCGTCCAATGCCGAGCAGGCGAACGGCGCCAGCTGGGAGCGTCGGTTCTCCGAGCGGAAGCAGATCCGCATCGCTCGTCTGCGCTCGCGCGAGACCTAGCGCACAGCTGACGGTCCTGCCCTTCGGGGCGGGACGTGATCGGCACGCCCATTCATCGCGAGAACACGATCATGACAGAGCAGATTCAAGCAGCGCTCGGCAAGCTGGACACCGGCAACGACGAGCACTGGACCGAGGGCGGCAAGCCCGCCATGAAGGCCGTCGAAAGTTTTTACGACGGCGAGATCACTCGCGCCCAGGTAGACGAGGTGGCGCCCGCATTCACGCGCACGTCGCCCACTTTCGGCGCGGATGAGGAGAAGCCGCCCACTAGCGGCGAGCAGGACGGATCGGGAAAGGAGCAGGAGCCGCCGACATCCGGCGCGCAGACCAGCTCCGGCCCCGTCGAGGCGCTGCCGACCAGTGGAGCCATCGGGAGCAACGACGCGTCGAACGCCGCAAGCGACGGCGAGCGAGCAGCTGTCGAAGCTGAGCTTCACGAGGCGCAGAAGGATCTGACCGCCGCGAATGCCCGCCACTCGCGTGCCTACCGCGCCATGACGGCCCTGCTGGAGCGCGAAGCGCGTGTCAGCGCTCCACTGGCTGACAGCGTGAAGGCGTACCAAGCGTCACAGCAGGCGCAGCGCCAAGCGCAGGCCGACCGCAAGGCCCAGCTCGACCAGTTCCTCAAGGGCGCGGCCTGACCCATGCCGCTCGTGATCGAGGACGGCACCGGCGTGCCGAACGCGGACTCATTCGTGTCCGAATCGGACGCCGTCGCCTTCCTCGCCGCGCGCGGAATCACGACCACCGAGGACAAGATCCGGCCGTTGCTCATGCGCGGCATGGACGTGTTCGCCGGCCTGTCGTGGCGCGGTGCACGCGCATCGACCACGCAGGCCCTGGCATTTCCGCGCACTGGTGTGAGCGACACCGACGGCACGCTCTACGCCGACACCGCCATCCCGCGAGCGCTGATCGAGGCGCAGGTCTGGATGGCGCACTACATCGGCAATGGCAGCGACCCAGGCAGCGTCTCGGAAGCCGCCATTCGCGAAGAAACCGTCGGGCCGATCACGACGAAGTATGCCGTTGCGACGACCAGCACGACAGCGACCGCGCTCACCGTGGCCGATCTTCCGAACGTCTACGGTCGGCTCGTGCACCTGCTGGCGTTTGACTCGGTGGGCGACACGGATGCATCCGACACCGTGTGGTTTGGCAACGGGCGTGCCGGTCGGGCGTGAGCGTCCATGATCGCGCGCTGGTTGCCGCTGTTCGCGGCATCGCCAAGCACGGCCGCGACATGCAAGTGACCTTCCCGGCGCCGCCTGCCGAGGACGACCCGGACGCCGAGCCGTACTACCCCGGCCAGCCCGAGCCGGAGCCAACGAGCCCGACGACGCTCACGTTGCGCGGGCTGGAGGTGTCATTCGAGACCGCCGACATCGATGCCAGCCTGATCGAGTCCGGCGACTTCGTCGTGATGTTCGACGGCACGACCGACGTGTCGACGGCGACGCGCGTGGACGGGCATTCGGTCAAGGCGTCACCGCGCGTGAAGCCCGGCGAGAAGCTGCTGCTTCAGTACCTGCACGCGCACCGTTGATGGCCGCCCTGTCCACGCTGATCGCCGATTACCAGCGGCGACTGGTTGCTGTGCCGCGCCTGGCATCGGCGCAGCTTGCGGCGGAGGTGGTGACGCGCACGCCGGTGGATACCGGAGCCATGCGGCGCAGCTGGACGCCGGCCATCAACACGATCGACGGATCCAGTCGAGGCGGAGACATTGCGGCAACCGCCAATCGGCTGCAGCCGGGCGACTCGTTCTCGCTGGCGTCCGGGCTGAAATACGCGCGTCCGCTGGAGTACGGGTGGAGCGCACAGGCGGCAACCGGCATGGTTCGGGTGTCGGTAGTTCGTTGGCAGTCGATTACGGATGCATCCGTCCGGAGCCAGCTTTGATCGAAGCCGACCGCGAGCGCACCCTATCCCGCGCCATCGCGCTGTTCGCGCGCGACGAGGGGCTGCCGGTGAGCTGGCCGGGCTTGGCATTCGACCCGGCGAAGGTGCCCGGCAACGCCGACCGCGACGACGGGCCGAACGAGAACCTGTACCTGCGCGTGGCGGGGCTGCCGGTGCCGCCCGACGTGCGTGGCATCACCACCGGATGGAGCGTGTACGTCTTTCTCCAGCAGATCAGCATCTACGTGCGTGACGGCCTTGGCGAGACGCCGGCCTTCGTGCGTGCCGACGCCCTGCGCACCGCCTTCCCGTTCAACCGGCGGCTAGTCGGTGAGCACACCTACACCGTCATGGCCCCGGCCACGATCGCCCCGCCACTGCAAGGCGACGGCTGGCTGAGCGTGCCGGTGACGATTCGGTTTCAGGCCATAGCCTGACCTGAGCCCCAACAAGTTTCGCCCTATCCCCCGCGTTCAGCGGCTTGGGATAGGGCATCCGCGCCCAGCTATCGGGCAACCCACCGCCCGGCACTGCCGGAACCACCACCACTGAGACCGACAGATCATGGCAAACCAAGGACTCCCCGCGATCGGGAGCAAGATGGGCTTCACCGCGACCGCGCCGACCGACGAGACCAGCGTCACCGATCGCGCATCCCTGACCTACATCAGCTCCGAGGAGCTGGTGACCATCGGCGAGCTGGGCGGCAGCCGAACCGTGCTGAGCTACACCCCCGTCGGCTCGGGCGTCATCGTCAAACTCGCCGGCGCGCTCGACAACGGCGAGCAGGCCACCGAGTACGCGGCCGTTGCCGATGACCCGGTACAGCTGCTGCTCAAGGCGCACTACAAGAGCGGCATCAAGCTCTTCGTCACCGAGGAGCTGCCTGACGGCACGAAGTTCTACTACGACGGCATTGTCACCACGGCGACCACCGCTGCCAGTGACGCCGGCCAGGTTGTGATGTTCAAGTCGAACATCGCCGTCTCCGGCGATATCTACGAAGTCGCGCCGACCCCCTGATCGATCCTGACCGGCGTCGGGCAATCGTTCGGCGCCGCCACTCAACACCCCACCATCACGAGAAACACGCATGAGCGGTATCGAACTCGAAGACACCCGGCTGGACCAGTCGACCACGCTGGAGCTGCTGCATCCGATCACCAAGCAACCCTCGGGCGCATTCATCCACGGGCACGCATTCGGCTCGCAGGCTTGGGACGACGCCGCCGAAGCGGTCAACGGTCCGCCGAAGAAGACCAACATCATCATCCAGAAAGGCAAGCAGGTGATCGAGGTGCCGCCCGGCAAGCCGCACCAGCGCCGCACACTCATTGCAAGCGTGGTCACCGGCATCGAGGGCATCACCGAGAAGGGTAAGCCGTTCAAGTTCAGCCCGAAGGCGGTGCTGGATCTGTTCGAGAACCCCGAGTACAGCTGGCTGGTCAAGCAGTGGGATGACCACCTGGAGGAGGCCGAGGCTTTCATCGAAGCGCCCTCGAAGGCGCAGCCCTCTGGGTCCGCTGCCTCGGCTGGCTGAACGGCGACAAGGAGCGCCTGTGGGCCGAGTTTCCATCGCTGTCGCCGTTCGAGCAGTGGCTCGTCGACACGGCGCAGCGGATCGGCCTTGCCTGCGCCGGCGAGGGGCTGACATGGGCCGAGATCGTTGCGTGGTCGGCGGCGACCGGCGTGCGCCTGACATCCTGGGAGGCGGCGGCGATGCATAGGCTCTCGCGCGAATACCTGTCGCTGGCGATCAACCACGACAAGGAGAACACCGACCCGGCTCCACTGCTGACCGAGATCAGCATCGAGCGTGCGCGCGCGGACTACTCGGCTCGTCGCCGGGCGGCGCTGTACGAATCCGCCGCCATCGCCAAGCAGCAGAGTAAATAGAGCATGGACATCGCGGAACTCGGGTTTTCGGTTGACACCCGAGGAATCAGGGAGGGTATCCGCGAGCTCGACAACTTCGACCGCGCCGGGCGCACAGCAGGGGACTCCGGCGAGCGCAACGGCAGTCGGATCGACCGCTCGATGCGCAATGCGTCGGGCGGGATCGGTATCGCCACCGGCGCCGCTGGAGGACTTGCGTCGAAGATGGGCGGGCTGGGTGCGATCATCGCCGGTGGGTTTGGTCTATCCGCCATCGGGACAAGCGCCATCGGCATGGCCCGCGCCTTCGACACGTCGATGAACGACGTGCAGGCCAAGCTCGACGTGACCATCGACGAGATGGGCGGCCTGCGCGACATGGCGAAGGAGATGGGCGCAGCGACAGCGTTCAGCGCCTCTGAGGCGGCCGACGGGATGGGGTATCTCGCGCAGGCCGGACTCGACACGGGCGAGATCATGAAAGCCATGCCGACCGCGCTGAACCTGGCGGCGGCGGCGAGCATCAGTCTGGCGGAGTCCGCGGACATTGCCACGAACGTCATGGGCGGCATGGGCATGTCGGTCGAGGACTTGCCGCGCATCGCGGATGTGCTCGCGGCCGTGTCGTCCAAGGCGAACACCTCGGTCACGGAAATGGCTGAGGCGCTGAAAATGGCCGCGCCAGTGTCGTCCGAGTTCGGCGGAACGCTCGAAGAGACAACCGCGGCGCTCGGCATCATGGCGAACGCCGGCATCAAGGGCAGCCAGGCCGGCATCGCGCTGAACTCGGCGTTCACCCGGCTGGTCAACCCGGTCGGCGACGGCGCGAAGGTGATGCGCGAGCTGGGGCTGCAAAGCAGCGACTTCTTCACCAAGGCCGCCGACGGCTCGATCAAGACGAAGGGCCTGGCCAACATGATCGATGTCGTCACGGCGTCTGGCGCCGACGGCAAGGCGATGATGCGCCTGTTCGGGCAAGAG
The DNA here is from genome assembly GCA_032356245.1 of Endocladia muricata. NCBI lineage: Eukaryota > Rhodophyta > Florideophyceae > Gigartinales > Endocladiaceae > Endocladia > Endocladia muricata. The sequence goes on from JAUKWC010122258.1 coordinate 29,384, forward strand.
GCCGGGCCGAAGCTGTTGGCGCTTGTCAGCGCTGGCAGCGAGGCCCTGAACGAGCTGGACGAAGCCATCCAGTCGAACGGCCAGTCGGCGCGCATGGCCGCAACCCAGATGCAGGGCCTGCCGGGCGCGATCAAGTCGATGTCGTCCGCGTGGGAGGGGCTGAACTTGGCCTTCATGGAAGGCGGTGCGTCCGGCGCTGTCGAGGCGCTAGTCCGCGCGATCACGGTCGGTCTGCGCGGCGCCACCGGCACGATCGAGGATGCGGCTGACGTGCTGGTCGAGCTGAACGGCCGGCTCAACGCGCTCAACGCGCTGTCCGACATGGGCGTGCGGCTCGATGGCGTCTACGGGATCCTTCAAGACGTGCTCGGCGCTGTTCGTCCGCTCATTCCGTATCTAGGCGACTTCGCCATCGCCGCCGCCGCGATCGGTGCCACGGCCGGTGGCATCGCGCTTGTCTCGGCCGCCTTGGCTGCCGTGGCAGGCGTCGTGCTCTCGCCGGTCGTGCTCGGGGTTGCCGCCGTTGCAGCGGGCGCCGTCCTGCTGCGCAACAACTGGGAATCGATCGCCGGCTGGTGGTCCGGCATGTGGGATGCCATCCGCGGCGACGCCGAGGGCTTCGCCGACTGGTGGACGAGCACGACGTTCGAGGAGAAGGCGCTCAGCGTCGGCACCGAGCTGATCGAGCAGGCGCGCAGCCTGGCCGAGGCGCTCTTCTCGTGGTGGGATGGCTCGACTCTGAAGGAGCACACGCCGACGATCGTCACTGACGCGATCGACTCCGCGCGCGAAATCGCTGGAGACCTGTTCGATGCGTGGAAGGCTGGCACGCTCGATGAGAAGGTGGCCGAGATCGAGGCGAGCGCGATCGAGTCCGCCTACGTGGCCGCCGAGAAGCTATTCGGCTGGTGGGACGCGAGCACCTTCGATGAAAAGGTCGCAGCGGTCGATTCGTCCGCACTGGAGGCCGCGCAGGGCGTCGCCACCACCTTTTTCGACTGGTGGGACGGCTCGACGCTCAAGGCGCACGCGCCCGAGATCGCAACCGATGGCGTGGACCGCGCGCGCGAGATCGCGGGCGATTTCTTCGCTTGGTGGAAGGACACGCCGATCGAGGAGCGCGAGGCGAGCATCACGACAGCCGCGATCGATGCGGCGACGCGCGTGGCGGCGGGCTTCACCACGTGGTGGGCGGGCGTCACGCTCGACGAGAAGGAACCTGTTGTCGAGACGAGCTCGATCGAACGGGCGCAGAGCGCCGCCGAGAGCTTCTTTGCATGGTGGGACGGCTCACGCCTGAAAGAAATCGCTCCCGAGATCGCGCTTACGAGCATGGAGGTGGCGCGCACGAAGGTGGGCGAGTTCTTCACGTGGTGGGAAGGCACGACGCTGAAGCAGAAGGCCGCCGACATCACGTTCGAGATGATCACCAAGGCACACGAAGCCGGAAAAGAGATCAAGGCGTGGTGGGACAACTTGACGTTCGATCCGATTCCCCTCGACATCGAGATCCCGACCTGGGACAGCGTGAAGGACACGACAAGCAACTGGCTGGATAAAGCGAGCGAGTTCGGGGGCAAGATCGTCGGAGGCATCGGCGATGGCATGGAGCGGGCAGACGATCACATCAAGGCTGCTGAGCAGATCGCCGACGAGACGGTACAGGCTGCGGCCGGCAATGCAGGTGACGTGCAGGCGATCGGCGAGGACGTTCCGGCTCTCATCGCGCGCGGCATGGAGAGCAACAAGGCGCAGCTTGAAACGGCCGCTCGCAACCTGACCGGCAGCATCAAGGACGGGACGCGGACGGCCGTGGCGGATGCCGAGGACACCGGTAGCTTCATAGGCGAAGGCGTGTTCACCGGCCTGATGAGCTGGGGTACGAGCCTGTTCGGCGCTGGTGAGGATTCTGTCGGTGAGGTGATTGCCGGCATGGAGGCCGAGGGCGAGATCCAGTCGCCCTCGCGCGCCACGATGCGCGTGGGCGCCTTTCTCGGCGAGGGCATGGCGATCGGCATCACCGAGAGCACGAGCACGATCGTCTCGGCGGCGCGCTTCGCAACCGATCAGGTGCTGCAGTCGTTCGGCGAGGCGGGCGACCTGCTCGGCGGGTTCGCCAGCAGCGCGACTCTGTCGTTCGGCGAGCTGACCACCGCCGTCGACACCGGCACGCAGGTGTTCGAGGACGGCAGCGCCCAAGCGGCCGACTACGGCACCAGCTTGGAGGACGTGATCATGTGGACCGATCGTTCAGCGCTAGCGACGCGTGACGCCTCGGGCGAGCTATCCGATTGGGGTCGCGAGCAACAATCCATCGCTCAGTCGCTACGTGGCATGGCGATCGAGCAAGAAGCGCTGACGATTCACATGGAGCAAGGAGAGCGGGCCGCCGATGCGTACCGGCTGACCACGCAGGGCTACACCGAGGAGCAGGCCCGCGCCGAGGTGGCGATCCGCGAGTCGAACATCGCGGCCACCGAGAAGATCCGGCTCGATGAACGTATCGCCGGCAACCTGTCGGACCTGACCACGCGCGTGCAGGCGAACCACATCGAGCTGTCGGAAGGCGCAATGGCGGCTGATCGTTTCCGCTTGATGTCCGAGGGCTACACCGAGGCGCAGGCCGACGCGCAGATCGCGCTTGAAGGGAACGCCGAGGCACTGGAGGCATGGCGGCAGGAGATCGAGACGTTCGAGCGTGACCTCAAGGGCGTGATCGGCCAGTCCATCGTCGATGGAGACGGAGTCCGCGCGACCCTCGACAGCGTCGGTGACTACATGTCGGGTTGGGCTAGAGACAAGATTGCTGAATTCGTGTCGAACAAGATCGTGGCCTTCTTCGAGGTCGACGGTATCGAGGGCGCCGACGCCGCGATGGAAGGCATCAAGACGAAAGTCGGCGAGGTCATCACCGCTTTTACCGAGGCCGATGGCGTGTTCGAGGGCTTCGGCGCGGCAATGAAGGAGGCGTTCGGAGACCCGGACTACATTGGCGGCGTCACTGCCGCGATCGGCGTCATGGCTGCAACCATCGACGACACGATGAGCAAGACCGAGGTGGGGCTGCGCGCGATCGGCGCCGTGATCGGCGGCATCTACGGAGGCACGGCGGGCGCCGCGATCGGCTCCGAGGTGGGCGGATTGGTGAACAAAGGGCTGGGGACGGACTTCGCGGTCGGCGATCAAGGATCACAAGCCGGGTACGCAAACGGCGGGGTTTACGGCCATGACTTTTCGCGAGAGCAACGCGAGCGCAGTTGGTGGCGTGGTACGGAGTACAAGGATTTTGAGTTCACCGATCTAGATCAGGATATCAGCGTCGCAGTGGATCGATTCTTCAGCGACATGCTGGGCAGCGTGCAGGGTCAGTTCGAGGCAATCGGTGGGATGGCGGCGGACACGATGTTCGACACATTCAGGGTCGCCGTCGGCACCTTCGATGGGCCAGATGCGGCCGAGGAATTGGCGGCCTTTCTGGAGCAGTCCACGCGCGACGCCTACATGCACGGCTTTTCCAGCCTGGGGCCAGGGATGCAGTCGGCGATCGAGGAACAGATCCTCGTGGCTTACGCGCCGTTGGACGATGTCGGCGTGGCGTTCGATGAGTTCGCCGCGACTGTCGGCGGGCTGATGCCGGTCATGCGGCTGCTCGGGTTCGAGATGGGCGACACGTTCGACGCTCAGGGCGCGGCGGCGATTCGCCTGGTAGAGGCCATGGGCGGTTCCGAGGCCGCCATGGCGCGGTTCGACTACCTGCTGCAGAACATCGTCACATCGGCCGATCTCGCGACCCTGCAGATCAAGCAGGCGAACGCGTCGCTAGACGGCTGGGGCGGAAGCCTGCGCGACGTTGATTCCGCCACCGCGATTACCGCTACCAGCCTGGATGGAATCGTTGCCGCCTTTCAGTTGTCGGCTAGAGGTTCTGATGTTGCTCGGGTGATGCTCGATCGTTACACAACCGGTATTGACGAATCGACCGGCGTTGTCACGGTCAACACCGAAGCGATGCGCGAGCACGCGAACGGCCTGCGAGTCGGTGCCGATGGAGTCAGCCTGGTCGCCGACAAGATCCGGGAGCTGGCCGACATGATTGACCAGTACGGCAACACGCTGGATGCCAGTCGAATCAGCCTAGAGCTGTACGCAGCGAGCATCGACATCACGCGGGAAGCAGGGCGTGTGGCAGCCGGACAGATTGAGGCGTTCGTGACCGAAGTCGACAGCGTAACCGGCGCGGTGACACTGAACCGGTCCGCGCTGCAGGTGTATCGAGAGAACATCGACCAGACCACGCAGTCCGGACGCGATGCTGCGATGTCCGCATTGATGCTCAACAATGCCATGGGCGCTACGGGCGTGGCCGGCATCCAGACTCGGGCGGCGCTGCTGGAGTACATCAACGCACAGGACATGACGACCGAGGCCGGGCGCGAAGCGGCGGTCGGGGCGTTCGCGCAGATGGAGGCCGTCGTCGCGCTGGAGAACGAAACCATCCGGTTACGCGAGGTGTACCTGACAGTCGGCACGGCGGTGCGCGATCTCAATCTGACGATGGACATGAGCGCGCCGTCCGCTGTCGGTGCGGCCGATGCACTGGTGCAGCTGATGGGTGGCATCGACGGGTTCCGCCAGTCGATGTCCAACTACTACGAGACGTTCTACACCGAGACCGAGCGATCGAACCTGACGCTCGCAACGGCTGCCGCCGAGGTGTCCGCGTTCAACGATCGGTTGGGGCTCACCGGGCAGGCCGCGATCGACACCGGTGCAGAGTTCCGCACCTACGTCGAAGGACTGGACTTGCAAACCGAGTCCGGCCGTGCCGCCTACCGGCAGGCGATGCTGCTGGTGGACTCAATGGGGCTCGTCGCATCAACGACGGCCGACGCCGAGAACGGCATGAGCACGCTCGACGCGATCATCGCCGCGTTGCCGCCCGAGCTGCGCGGCGCCTTCGAGGAGATGGTGGCCGACGCCGAGACGGCAGCAGCCCGAATCGACGAGTCGTCTGGCGAGATCGAGGCATCGATGTTCGGGGCCGGCGAGAACATGCGGGCGCTCGGCCTGGAATCTCTAGCCGCTGGCACCGATATGGAGAAGGCGTCGGCTATCACCGCCGAGTCTGGGGCGCGCACCGCCAAGGCTGCCGAGGACTCGTCGGAGGCGATTCTTCTAGTAGCGCAAGTTCTGGTGAAGGCGTTCGGCGACACGGCCGATGCCGCATCGCTTGCCGGCATCGAGACGCAGCGACAGGCCGACGAGATGGCGATGCTCGGCCAGCGCATGAGCGAGGCGTCCGAGTCAGCGACGGGGCTTGCCGAAGGCTTCACCGGTGCTCGCACGGTGCTGGACGAGTACGTGGCCGGGCTTGACTTGTCAACGGCTTCGGGCGCAGCGGCTGCCGAGCAGGCATCGGCTGTGGCCGAGGCCATGAATGCTGTGGAGGCTGCGAATCTGATGACGGCCGAGGCGTCGTTCGCAGCTGGTCAGGCGGCTATCGACTACGCGACTTCACTGGATGGCTCGACCGAAGCTGGAGCGGCCGCACAGGCGGAGGCGTTGCTGTTCGCGGACGCCGTGATGGCGGCTGGCGCGTCGGGCATCGTCGCCGAGGCTGATCTTCGGCGGTACATCGGATCGTTGGACCTGTCCACCGAGGCGGGACAGGCCGCATACGAGGCGGCGATGACGTACTCCGGCGCCCTGGGCGAGGCGGCAAGCGCTCAGGACGTCTTGACGCAGCTGATCGCGCTGCTGCCGCCCGAGCTGCAGGAGGCGTTCACCGAGATGCTGGCCGGCACGGACGAGGCCGGTGCCGAGCTGAAAGCAACGCTGCCGGACTCCGTGCGAGCCACTTATGCAGAGATGGTGCTCGATAGCCAAATGCAAGGCGACGCGCTGGTCGAGTCGCTGCGCGAATCGCTGGGCAACGTCGTGACGATTGGCGGCACTTCCGGCGCTGAGCTGGCCGCAGTCATCGACGCATCATTCGGCTCGATGGTCGAGCAGTCCGGCCTGTCCGGCGGCGAGATGGCACGACTGCTGTCCGATGCGCTCACGACGATGGAAGGCCAGACCGGTGCATCCGGGGCGCAGATGACCGAGCTGCTGGCCGTAGCCCTGGACGGCATGGTCACGGACACCGGCGTATCGGGCGCCGAGCTCGCGCAGCAGCTCGGCGCGACGTTCGACGCGCTCATCGCGGATACCGGCCTGTCCGGCGATCAACTCGTGACCCTGCTCGGTGGCTCGCTCGGTGAGATGGTGGCCGTGGCTGGCGAGCGCGGGGCCGAGGTGGCGCAGCTGATGGGCGGCGCGTTCGACGCCATCGTCAACGACGCGAGCATCAAGGGCCCCGCGTTGGAGCGCGAAATTGGCGCGGCTCTGGAGCAATCGCTGCGGGATGCCGGCGTGTTCAGCGGCCAGATGCCGGCCGAGATGCGGCCCGGGTTCGATGCGGCGGTGAGTGCTGCGGCCGACCTGGCGCGGGGCATTCGCGAGTCGTCGGGCGAGGTGGTGTCGGGCGCGAACGCGGCGTCCGGTGCTCTATCGAGCGTCGGCGGCGCGCTCGGTGGGATCGGCTCGGCGGCAGGAACGGCGGCGGATCGCATTGCCGCCGCAAGCCGCGCATTCACCAGCGCGGCATCCAGCGCATCGCAGCGCGTGCAGTCGCTCGACAATCTGCGCGACGCGGGGCGCGAGGGCGCGGGATTTGACGGCAGTCACGCCGCCGGCCTCGACTACGTGCCCTTCGACGGCTACCGAGCCCAGCTGCACCGAGGCGAATCGGTGCTTACCGCCGATCAGACGGTCATGATGAACGCACTGATCGGCAGCGTGAGCGCGCTGGACGGCAGCGAATGGCCGGGCCGGGTGGCGGCGAACGCGGCCTACAGCTCGCCACTTTCGCCCCCCGTGATATCGCGACCTGCCGGGAATGGAAGCGCCGACCTTGTGGCCCGCATGGACAGGCTGATCGAGCAAAATGACCAGCTACGCCGCGACAACGCCGAGCACGCACGACGAGCATCAGGTGAGCGGGCGGCCATATCGAGCGCGGCAGATCGCACTGCGCAGGCCACTCGGGCCGTCGAGGCGGAGACGAGCCGCACGGGCCGCAAAATCGATGCTGCCGTGTCAGGGTCAGTGGCCGCGTAGCCATGGTCATGCAGGCTCAGATATTCAACGAGCCGGATCTGGCCGGGGCCCCGCGAGTATCTGACGAGCAGTTCTCGCTGTGGCAGTTGGACACGTCTCGATCGGCTCACCGGACGCTTCTGGTGCGACTGACGCATTCGAGCGGCGTCATCTACGTCGCATCCAGCAGCTACCAGAGCGCCGAGCCGCCCTACGAGAGCTATGACGCGTGGCTGGTCGGCGACCCTGTCATGGAGGATGACCTGGACAGCTTCCGGGGGATTGGCGACCTGCAAATTCTTGATCAAGACGAAAGCCGGGATCTCATGGGCTTTTTTTGGAGAGGGCATCCGTGCGAGCTCCTATTCGGCGACGACGAATGGAGGGTGAGGGATTTCCGATCGGTCGGGGCGTATTTGATATCTGGATTGCGGGCGACAGGGCCGCGGGCTTACACGGTCGACCTGATGGACGGGGGGCGCGTGCTGGATCGACGTTTCTCTCTGCCCGGAGACGGCAGTACATCAAGCAGCAAGTCCACTATTCAAGACATTCTAGAGGCCATAGGCTTGCCTGCAGCTAGATTCATCAACGTCGATCGATTCGCGCGTGACTATCGTGTGTCTGTCCAGTACCAGCAGGACACCCTTGCTTCGTCTTCCATCCGTGATCTTGCGGACAACATGGGCGCCCATCTCCGGTTCGGCGACGACGGCCGGCTGGAGGTGTTCATCCCGGACACCGAGACCGCGCCGAACCTGACGATTGTCGATGACGACATTATTCAGGGCAGCGTCTCGATGGTGGAGAGCACGCCGGCCTACTCGCGCGTGCAGATCGACATGTCGGAAGGTGGCCCCGTGGCCGGAGACACCGGCGCGCCGACCGGCCCCCTGCGCGAGACCCTGGCGGTGAGGACGCTCATGCGCCGAGTGGAGGACGCTCAGGACCGGCTTTCGCGGCTCGTTATCTACTACGCCGCCCCGCACGCTGTGTGGAGACTTTCCGTGCTCCATGTGGCCGGGCAAATCAGGCAGGGCGACTACATACGCATCGAGCACGAGGACTTCACGGGCAATGGTCTCGTCACCCACATCCGCCGATCCCTGCTGGGGGTATTCGACATCATCGAGATACGCGCCTGATGCGCCCTGAGCGCCTGAGCCTGGGTGTCGAGAATCACGTGCCTCTGGCAACGCTGAGCGCATTCCCGCCGGCCCAGACGACCGTCGACTACCTGAAAAACGAACACCGCGCGCGCCAGCTTTTGTGGACCGGCCTGACAGGGCCGGCCGTGGTCTCGGGTGTCGTCGATGTTGCTCAGGCGGCACAGTACGTGGCCCTTCCCGGCTCGTCTCTTAACGGCCTGGACCGGTTCCGAATACAGCTTTTCTCGGATGTCGCTCAGGACGAGCCCGCCTACGACTCGGGTGTGATGCCGGTGTCAGACCTCATAGCCGTTGGGCTGTGGCGGGCAGGTATAGATCCGTTCGGCTCTGTCGACGACATAGACAAGCCGGATGCATTTGTATTCTGGCTCCCGTCTGCTGTTATATGGCGATCGTTCCGACTTACTGTTGAGAAAAGTAGCTACGAGGAAGCCTCTGACATTAGCTTGAGGATGTTGATGATCGGAAACTCGATGGAGGTTGAGAGGAATTTTGAGTACCCCGGGTTTCAGATCAGCTTTCTCTCTCCGCCCGACCTTGACGAGACATCAAGCGGAGCATTCATCCCTGCTCGCGCGCAACGCCGGTCCCGCCGGATGCAGCTGACTCTGCCCATGATGACCGACAGTGATCGAGCCGGCCTGTGGCGTATGGAGGTCGGGCTGTTGGGCCGGCCGTTCATCGTCAGCGCTTTTCCGGACGAGCAGGGATGGCGGTTCAAAAACCACTCGTTTCTCGCCCGTTTCCGAGGTGAGATTGTCTACGGGCAGACTTACGAGGGGATTCATACCGCGACCCTGAGCTTTGTGGAGGTTTAATGCCTGATTTCCTGACAATCCGACAGAACGCTCAGCCTTTAGACTTTGAAGGCGATTATATTGAGATCGGTGATCGCGCCGAGTTCGTTGCCAAGATGTTCCGCATCTTGGATAAGTGGTCTACGTTCTCCATCGGGATAAACGAGTCTTTCAGCGATCTAAACGCGCTGATAAAGGCTCTTCGAGTACAGCTTTCCGTTGAGGAGGGCGAGTTGGACACGGCCCAGAAGCGGGCAGACGCGATAGCTCTGGTCGCCGACAGCGTTGCGGCACTGGGCGTTGGAAACATTTCCGGACTGCGCGCCGAGCTGGACTTGCTGGCTCTCAACGGGGGAAGCACCCCCTCCGGGCGAATCAATGCCCTCCGGCTTCCTCCGGGTGGCGTGCTCGGGTCTGGCCGGCATCACACTCTGGATGTCCGCGAGTTCACAGACTCGATAACCTGGACAAGCTACGTCCTCCCCGTTCAGACGTTCATCGTTCCCGATGGAGAAAATGACTCGGAGCTTATTTCCTTCACCACGGAAGGGCCGAACTTCGCGCGCTTGCGCGGCTGGTTTCTCACTCTTGATGGCTCTGTGTCGGATGAGGTCGTCATCGGCCAGCGTGGCAAACACATCCACGGGTACTGGGTCGGGTCCGAGTCCGCATGGGCGCTGAGCGACGCCAGAGACCGGCCTATAGCTCTTCCTGACGCGGCGGTGAGAAAGGCCATGACAGCGACAATAACCAACGAGCCGGGAGTGTCGGGGACAATGACAGCAACAATAGAAAATGAACCCGCATAGCGAAACTGAGAAAATAAAATGAGCGTTAAAACAGTGCGCGTGCGAGAGGCGCAGAACGACGTTAGCGTGACAATAGGCGGGCTGACCATAGTTGCCCCGAGAGACCCGGCAACACTTGAGGCTGTTCACGTAATAACCCAAGAAGTGGTGGTCGGGCAGGCAGTTACCGTTACAGACGGCATTACGACGCTCAGCCTGACGGTGCCTTACGCGAACGTCGATCTGACGATATCGGCTCAAAGGATTGTCACGGGAATAAGGGTTTCTGGAACCTGCAAAGGTCTTGGGACGATCACAGCGCCTGGAGGCGCCACGGAGAGTGTTTCCCCTGACGCGGACGGGGTTTTCGCGCGGACCCTGCCGCTGGGATTCGCTGACGACGGAGCCAGCCTGGTGATATCTGACGCAGGCAATACCGCCACTACGCTTGTCGCCCCGGACGACAATGGGGGCATGGGCAGCGCGTACCCGCCGGTAACGAATCTGATGGCCGCATACGAGGGAACAGGCGAGTTCGGAGTCAACTGGACGCCGCCTGTGGACACGAGCGAGCTGCGCACCTACGTCGTAACGCTTGATGGCGCCTACGATCGTGACCGGGAGCCACAAAAGACCAGCTATGCGAAAGCCGGCCTGCCTCGCGGTCGAACCTACCTGGTAGGGATAACGGCCATATACAACGGCGGGAGCTCCTCCGAAGCCACCGTGAGCGTCACAACCAAGTGATTAACTGATGCCAACACAAAACAAAATAGGGCCGGTCGCCCCGCCGATTCCTGGGATGCTGAAAACGTTCGACGCGGATTTCTCGCGTGGTCAGTCGGTCCTGACTGGTGGACAGTTCGGCCCCGAAGGGTACCCGTGGCTGTACACGTGCAAGCCAGGGCTGACCGGCGTGACCGGTGGGTACCCGACGCAACTGAGGGACTTGGACGGCAATTGGTCGGATGTCACCCAAGAGCCTGCAGGCATTGGGGCGCAGACTGTCATCAATAAAGAGATGCAGTATTACGTGCGCGGATTCGAGCTTGCGGAGTTCAACGAGCCGCCGCTGGCTACCGTAGTAAACGGTGTGTTGAATATAGAATGTCGCCGAACGCCCGATTCGATGATTGATCGTTCGCGATGCGATTTTGGGTTCAATTTTCGCTCTAGAAACGTTGACGAGGCGACGCGGACCTTTCAGCTCAAGGGGGAGAGATACCGAACTCAAGCGCCAAGCGCAGGCTCGACGGATCACTACGTGTGGGACAAGGAATACGTCGGGATCGAGCGGTACATGAGAGACGAGCTTGACGGCGAGTCGGCGATATTCCGCAAAGAGAAATACCGGTCGTATCCGTACACCTGGGTCCGGCTGGACTCGGATGTGGGGGGGATCTATCGCTACGTGAAAATTGACCAGATCATCGACCCCGGCGGCGACATCGACCCGGAGCCGATCTACAACGGTCAAGTCAGCGAAAATGGCGATCCGATTCTGGACGAGGACGGAGCACAGCTTTCTGGATGGACAGACCCGTATGCCATTCACACGCTTCGCATCATGCCGGGGGAGCTATCCCCGGAGGAGTGGGCGTTTTTCGCGCAAGGCGCTACGATCAAAATGTGCCGTCATCTCCCGTGGATAGCCCCCTCGCTGACCACGGGGGGAACGTTTTCTCAGCACTACGGCATGACCGAAATCGAGATGAAGCTCGACCCCCACGAGGACAATTTCTTTGCCGCCTGGGGATGGGGCAATGCCCGACAGATGAAAAATGCGACCGGGTTCCCGGACTATGATTTCGATGACCGCATGGGGAACGGCACGGAGCTGGACTACATTGAATGGCCCGGCGGCGGCGACGTGTGGAACAAACACCACAACATGCACGCTCAGATCGTCAACAGGCACACCGTAGACGACCCTGACAACCAGTTCTCCGCGCTCGACTCCCGCCTTCCGCGATACACGGACGCAGCCGGTGACGAGCGGTACACGATGGAGAATTATGCCGCCGAGATGGGGCTTGATCCAGTAGTGGCACATCCCGAATGGCCGAAGCACTTGCAACACGGCACGCAGAGCAACATCCCGGTCGGGGAGGTTGGATACACGGATTACGCCGAATGGTTCACTTTACGCATCGTCTGGTGGCCGCCGGGCAATGCGCAGGGTAAGCCGGGCAACTCGATCGAGTGGTACACCAGCCAAGACGGGTCGCCGTTCCGGCGAATTGGAGGCGGACTGGCCCCCCCGTGGTGGGAGGAGAAACCGGGTCTTGCAAAGCAAATGTTTTTCAATGGCGCCGTCCAGGGAAATTTTGTTACAAACTCACGGTACAGCTACACCAAAGGGCTTGGCTCGACCAAAGGAGGTGACATCATTCGTCACCAAATCCGCCGCATCGAGGTGTCGCAATTCCCGAATCAGATAGCCGGCGGCGCGGGATACCCTGACGAAAACGCGGAGTTCTCGCGAGGTTTCCTGCCTACTCCGAATGACCCCACCGGAAACAGCGGCTCGGGCCGCGTGCCCGCTGCCGGGACGCCCGGCAATCGCGTGCTGTCGGGACCGTCTCCCGACCTGCGCCCCGGTGTGGAGAACCTCGGTGATTTTTTCGACGAATCTGGCATGCTTTTCAGGCTTGCCTCCGAAGTATCAACGAGGATCGTTGATACACCGATCAAGCCGTTCGTCGCCCCCGGATTGGGCGGCGGGCTTGATGTTCAGCAGGTAGACCAGCGAATATCGAGCGCTGTACAGCAGACATACGCTGAAAACGGCACCGGCCCGGTATCCGGCGCGGCGGTTGCCGCCGCCCTGGCGACGGTCGGCACCGGATCCGGCCACCTGACCTACTACAGCGCAACGTCGCTGGCGACCGCGGTCGGGAATGCAAAGGCGTCGAATGACGACGCCGAGTCCGGGCTCCAGATCACGGCTACCTACATCGACAACGCTGGCTCTGAGATCGAGTCACAGACGTTTGTGCGGTCTCGCAATGGCCCCGGATCCGGTGATCTGTACTGGCGGGCAGGGCCGGTTACGAAGGGGGGGCGGTCTACGGCTGTCACCGACGTGGTGCTGTCCAACGGCGACACGGTGCCGCCCGGCGTGCGCTATGTGTTGATCGACTCCCCGGTGGCTGCCGGGCTCCCTAGCGATGATGGCGGCGACTACCACGCCGTGACGCTCGCGTTGCCGACCGCGAGCAGCCCGTCGGTGCGCATCGTGCGCGATGGCGTCGAGCTCGTGCGCGTGCTCGTGACGATGACGATGAGCGGCGTGGATCACACGGGCATCGAAATTCCAGCGACCGGTCTGTATGTCGAATTCTATCCGAAGGCCGATCTGTCGGGCTGGGTCGCGGTACCGGCGTGGGTGCCGGAGGCTTATGACGATACGGCGCTGACGGGGCGGGTCGATGCTGTCGATACTCGCACGCTCGGCTATCCGACGAGAGCCGCAGCAGCGGCCGCCGTGCCATCCATGCCGGACGGAAATCGGTTCTTGATCGCCGGACAGCGCTACATCGCAGACGCGTCGATCACGCTGGCATACAGCGCGCTGCAAGACCAAGCAGTCGCCGGTGTGAGGCCGGACGAGCCGGTCACGCTGGCGCACTACGCCATCGACACGACAGGCAATGTCGATCAGTACGACAGGCTGGTCGCTGCGATCAGGCAGGCCGGGCGTGAGTCTATCCATGTGCCCGCAGGCGCTATTGTCGGGCTGCGACGAGGAATCAATCTCTACAGCGGAACGACGTTCCCGGCCGGCGTGGGCGGATTCGTGTCACCGACTCCGTGGATACATGACGCGCGGGAGTTCTTCGGCGATGGCGTTACGACGTCATTCACCGTTACGTTCCCGCTGTACGAAACGCACGTGACGATCGGTGACGTCGAGCTGACGAAAAAAGTGCAGCCGGTCTTCACGAGTTTGGTGGCCGAGAACCTGACGGCGCGCAACGAATACCAGCTGTATCGCCCCACCCGAACCGTTGTGCTGCGCCAGCCGTTACCGTCCGGGCAGACGCTCAGGATCACCAGCCGTCGCCCCGGATTCATGCTGAAAGCGGTGGGGGACTGGTCCGGTCTGTCGAATGGCGAGAGCAACGGCGTACTTCGTTTCACCAATCTCACGAAAGACCTGCCCACGGTACACGGGCTTGTGTTGCACGGCTTCGGGATCGATGGAGCCGGTCGAGCCGGTAACTGCGTGCGCGGCGGTACATCCGATCCGGACTGGCGCGTCCTGTACCTGACAGGCGCGCGTGACTATGAGTTCCAGTCCCTGCTGTACGGCGGCATCGTCGACGGCGTGTCCATCGACCACGTCATGCCGGCCGTGGACGCTGCGAATCTCGACGCGGGCGTCCAGATCAACGAAGACGTGATCGTGCCGGCCAAGATCCCGTTCGTGGCTGGCGCTCAGAACACCGACCCGGCTGCGCCGCTGTACGTTTACGACTGGTGGGATAGTGGCGCGGTCACAAAAGCAAACAACGCGTGGGACTACGGCTCCTACGGCGCTGTCGTGAAAAACGTCGTCATACGAAACCACGGCAACGACCGACAGGCGTCTTACTGGCTGAACGGTCATCACGGGTCATTCACGGAAAATCTGATTGCCATCGATGGTGTCGTCGGCTCAGAGCAGGTCGAGTCCGCATCGATCCGTGACGTGAAGATCCTCACGTCGGGCGCGATGCCGGAGAACCGCGCCGTGCAGCTCGACAGCGGTGCGTGGCAGACCTTTTTTACCACGCTGCCCGCCAGCACTCAGCCCCACCCGACATCCGCTTTTGTGACACAGGTGAAAGTAGGCGGCACGAACCCCGGTGCTCGTGCGTTTCTGCCGGTGACGATGCGTCGGCGCAGCGCGTGCTTTTCTGTCGACCTGCATCCCGACACCGCGCTTTCCGTCACGCTCGTCATCTCGGGTCTCGGCCTGACGACCGCCGGCGCCACCAGCGTGGAGACGACATTCACCTTCTCGACCGGGCTCCTCACCGGCACGACGACGGGCGTGCGAGCGACGACCGAGGACATCGGGTCAGGATGGACACGCGTGCGAATGCTGGTGGATCGCTGCGAGTCTGCGGCCGAGCTATCCATTTTCCCCGAGCGCGGACGGACGACCGCACGCATCGCCCTGGCTGCGCGCGTCCAGCTTTCCATGCGGCCACAGGACTACGCTGCCGTATCGCGCAGGCTGGACGCGCGTCTGGCGCTATACGAAGGCGCTGCAACATCGAATCACGTCGATGTCGAGGGCATTATGATCCAGACCACCGGGGCGGCTGGTCAAGTCGGGGTCGGGCTGACCAGCGGCACCAGCACGGCTATTCGTGGCGGCAGTATCGAGGCACCGGTGGGGATCAACGCCCACAGCTCGGCGTTTTTCACGATCGCGGGCATTGACCTGCGCGACTCGCCGGTACCTGTTGCGAACAGCAGCCCTGCGGGTCAGCTTGCCACGATCTTCTCGGGGGGCTCGTCGCTGATCGGATGCCCCGGCTCTCCGGACAGGAGCGCGGCGCGGACGGCAGCGGATGCCGTGCTGGCGTCGCTAGAGTCTCGAATCGCTTCCCTTGAGACCGCGTCATGACCATCGCCACCTTCCCCCGCGCGCCTTCCAGCGGCAGCCCGAGCACCGCCGCGACCGCCGCGACCGCCGCCGCGACGCTCAACCGCATCACGGCGCTGGAGAACGCGTCGCCTGTCGACCTGTCAGGGTTGGCAACCGTTGCCTCAACGGAAGCATTGGCGGCGAGGGTTGTCGAGCTCGAGGCCGACACGCCGGCACCCCGAGCGCTCTACGTCACGAGCAGCGTGAGCGATCGGACAGCACTCATACCCGCCCCGGTGGACGAAGGAACGCTGGCAACAATCGTCGGCGGAAACTGGATGCAGCGGCGTGGCGGCGTGTGGGTCACGATCAGTAAAGCCGAGGCGCTAGGTCTGGCTGGTCAGGTGGCGGCCTTTAGCGACAACGTGGACGATGCTGCCGCGAAACTACACATTTCAACACCAGGACGAGAATGGGCATACGGGAAAGTCAGCGGGACCGGATTCGTCAGCGCATCATGAGATGGATACGCGGCCTCGTGCAGCCATTCGGCGCCTATGAGTTCGACGTGGACGGGGTCGAGACAGGCGAATCATCCGATGACCAGCCGGCATTCTCGCCTCAGACGCTCAATATGCACGGAGGCGGCACGCACAACATGCTGTCGTTCTCTCCCTCGGGCGCGTACCTGGCTGCATTCGCAGATGTCGGTGGGACGAGATACCGCCGTCCTGGAGACGACCAATGGTCCTACGCGCCTACGCTTGGCGACAATGCCTCTCGGCAAGTTGCCGGAGGGTGCGTGACCGATTCAGGTCTGCTTTTCCAGCTTGTCGGGCAGGGATCGACGGCCGGGCAGCTGCAGGAGATCGATATTGCTACCGGTGCCGGCTTTCGGCTGGTGAGCCGCTTGCACGTGCTGGCAAACGGCACGAGCGCCGGAGACAGCGGCGCCCGGCCGCGCCCGGTCGGCTGGATGGTGGTGTACGACGAGGCATCCGATCTCGTCTACTACTGCACGGAAAAAGGAGTAGGCAGGTACGACCGAGGATCCGGACAGGATGACGGCATCATCGCGCTCTCCGGGGTGTCGTGCAGAGGTTTCGCGCACGGATCCGACGCGATCGTCAATAACGCCGGCAAGCTGGCGATTTGCACCCGGACGGCCGGAATGCAGATGATCACGAACATCAAGGGATCCGCCTCGGCTACACGCATCTCTCCGGCCGGATGGGATCGATTCGAGGATGCCGCGTGGATCGACAAATCCACAGATACCCTTATCGCTGCAGGGCATGAGCGCGGCGTGCTCCTCATCAGCGGGGCCTCGTCTACCGAGGTCACCCCTTCTCAGGCAAGCGGCTCTGGCGCGGGAGGAGCGACGACGCGATGGACAGCCGTGGCCGCTCAGGCGGGCATTGCTGCCATCGGATCGGTCAACCCGGACGGAGGAGAGGAGTGGATCTACCGCCACATGGACGTAGCTAACGCCACGCCGGGGAGCTGGGACAACGCGACTCCGACTCCGGCGGCTATGGCGATTGGATCCGCCAATTTCAGCCCCGCCAATCGTGTTCTTGGTCAGTCCGCAAACGGCGGGGCCAACCTGACGGGGACCTACGGGCTCGTATTTGACCCGGCGGATGCTGGCAACAATCGACTGCTGATGACCGGCGTTCTGTCGGTTTATCAGTGCAGTAACTTTTCCGGGAGCCGATCACAGATCGCCTGGGAGAGCCACAACGAGTCGTTGGCGATGGTGTCGGTAGCGAGCGTCCATGTGAGCGCAGATGGGGTATTGGGTCTGACGATGGCCGACCACAACAGCGGGTTTTTCTCTCCGTCCGGATTGCTCAGCGACGACATCATCTACCGATCCGTTTCGGGCATCAGCGACGGGTGGTCCGTCTGCTCTGTCGGGTCCGGGGATGACACGCTATGGGTATGTGCGCCGACGAATGACAGAGACCCATTCGATGAAAAAAACGACGTGGTTTTCTGGCGTGGCCGCGGCGTGCCTGCACGCTGGTCTACAACTGGACTGAACTCCTCTCTCAACGGGGCGGGCGCGCTCAGCCCAGGCCAGCGACCTCGCATCGGCGGCCTGTTTTCATGGGACCGGAAAGACGGGGCGTATGCTGTCGTTGCATGGGCAGACGGATTGGGATTTGTCAGGAGCACTTACGCCCTGGCCACCGATAGCTGGACCACGTGGCAGACACAGGACTCTGGCCCAAACAACAACCTAACCAGTAAAAATCAGCTTCAAGAGAGGCAGATAGTAGGCTCGCTGGATGGAACTGTCATTGTCGGCGTGCAGCTGACAAATGGAAACCTGTGGCGCTCCATTGACGGCGGCAAGAACTGGTCGGCTATAGCCGGATCGATCGGTACTAATCAGGATGTCAGGACTGGAAGGGTTTGTTACTTGGAGGAAAGCGACACACTTGTCGCTTCGGACGGAAGCGGCCTGTTCAGAGTCAACAACGTAAGAAACGCGCCAAGTGTTACAAAGATATCGGGCATATCTACAGCTTGCCAAGTTGCTGTCGATTCATACGGGAAAGTATACGCTCACGTTCGCGGACCGGGGCTGGCGAAGCTTGTTCGGTTTGGAGACTTCGCCGCGGCAATATCGGTCAATGATGGCGAGCAGGTCGGCAGTGAGGCATATCAATCCAGAGTAGGCGACCTCGCCTGCTGCATGGCCACTGGTGTGATAGGTCAAAGTGAATACCTGATCACCGGGTACCAAGGCGCGGGCATTGTTGCGTCACTGCTAGGAGACGCGCCCGCCCCCCCTGATCCGGACATCGTCGTGCCGGTTGAGAAAAATGCCAGCGATATAGCGAACCTTTATGGGTACGGAACGGATTCCGACTTTGGAAACAACGGGCGAACAATTCGCGTAACCAACCTTGGCAACTCCGGCGCAGGGTCTCTGAGAGACGCATTATCCCAAAGCGGGGATCGAAAAATACTATTCGATGTTGCGGGCGTGATTCGCACGCTTAGCCCGCTATCGCCGGCGCACGGAGCGGTGACAGTTGTAGGCGAGTCTGCGCCAGCGCCGGGGATATTCTTGCAGGCGGACGTCAATAACGACTCCTATTGCTTCCAGACCCGAAAAACCGACATGCTGTTCAGCAACATCGGGTTTCTTCACAGCGCGGCTGGAGACAACGGGGCAGTTACCTCGCGTGACGCTCTGAGCGTCAGCGCAGGATCCCGTCGCGTGGTCTTCTCGCAATGCTCGATGCTGTGGGGATCAGACGAGACGGTACAGGTCTGGTCGGCCAACGACACTGACGCGATTAGCGACATTACTTTCCAGTATTGCCTCATTGCAGAGGGGTTGTCGGACACGGGGCACTCAAGCGGCGAACATAGCAAGGGGATTGTGGTGGGCAACCGGGTCGGGAATATAAGTCTGCATCACAACTACTTCGCCAGAAACACGCGTCGAAACCCTCGGGTACACGCCTCGCGTGGTCAGATCGTGAACAACATCGTTATCGCCAACGATGCCAGCAATGGCACGAAGTTCCGGGGAATAACGATCGGGTCGCAGTATCAGGTGCAGGAATACGACGTGATCGCGAATCGCGTGTACGGAACGGAAGGGCAAGTCCCCGGATGCCTCGTCTACCCGAATAGGGTAATGAACGGCACGGGTATCAAGATATTCGCTCAAGGGAACATTGGGCCATTGCGACCAAGCAACGCAGATCCGGAGCGCAACTTCTTTCGCGAGTACGACTCGCCGATGAACCGCCCGCTTGAGTCAACGGCACGCTGCACGCCCAACGTCATCACGCACGCCGACGTGTCCAACGACGACCTGCTGAACCACGTCAAGGGACTCGTCGGCAACCACAACTGGGACCGTAGATCTCTTATAACCCGCGTTCTCAATCTGTCGCCCGACACGGCTGGCACAGTCAACGCGCCGCCAGAAGGCATTCTTTACTAGCTCTCCAAAAGAGATACCTATTATGCAAGAATCGCAGATTGAAAGAATATCCCGGCTCGCCAGTGAGTTGGCATCCGTGGTGTCCGAAATCCTTGAGATGGCGGAGGAGTCCCGAGCCGCCGATTCGGATGGCGGGGCGGCCATCAGTCACGAGCAGAGCGCGACTGCCTCCTCGCCTCGCAGCGTGCGTATCACGCCACTCGCCGGCTACGGCACCGACTCGTCATTCGGCGCCGACGGTCCCGTTGTGCAGGTGACAAACCTTCTGGATGACAACCGCCCAGGTTCTCTTCGCCATGCATTCCAGATGCAGGGGCCAAGAAAAGTAGAGATCAAGGTGTCCGGGGTCATTCCGGCTCTTACTCCGATCGTACCCAAGTCAAAAATGACAGTGATTGGCGAAGAGGCTCCAGGCACAGGCGTCTTTGTTCAAGCCACACCGGAGAACGCTCTCGCCACGATCAAGATTGTGGAGCCCGATATGCATTTCAGCAACATCGGCTTCCTGCAGAGCGCTCCGAAAGCGGGCTCGAGTGTTCGGTCGCGAGACACGATCAGCATCGGCGCCGGTGCTCGCCGCATTGCATTCAACCACGTGACCGCAGCATGGGGATCAGACGAGACGATCCAGGTGTGGTCAACCAATCGAGATGCAATCAGCGATATAACCTTCCAGTATTGCTTGGTGGCCGAGGCTCTTTCGCAGACCGGGCATCCGTCAGGGGAGCACAGCAAGGGGATGCTGATCGGCAAGTTCGTCGAACGCGTCAGCCTTCACCACTGCGTGTTTGTCGGCAACACTCGCAGGAATCCGCGGGTTCACGCCGACCTTGCGCAGATTGTTCAGTGCGTCGTCATTGCAAACGACGCATCAGACGGCACCACGTTCCGGCCTCTGGCAATCGGGTCGCACGATGGGGAGCAGCGCTATGACATCATCGGATGCCGAGTCTATGGAGAGGACGGGATTGAGCGAGGGTGCCATCGATACCCGACAAAGCTCATGGATAGCTCGATGCTTCCGAAAATCCACGCGCAAGGCAATATCGGCCCAGGTCGCAAGAGCAACGCGCAACCGCAGATCGATTTCTTCTCACAATACGGCCGGCCGATAAACGACAAAATCCATGAAACCCCGTTTTGCGAGCCGGACGTAGCGTCCGATCACAGCTCTGAAGGAGATGAGCTGCGCGACTTCTTATTTGCACGCGCAGGAAATCACTCATGGAATCGGCACGAGCTGAACAGTAGATTCTTGTCGATCCAGCCCGACACAGCCGGCACGGTCAACGCTCCTCCGGAGGGGATCCTGTACTGATCAAACCCGCCATTCCCGCGAGATTGTCTGCGCGGGAATGGCGAGGAATGATGGGATTGGTGCCGATGGCAGGAGTCGAACCCGCGCGGCCATCGTTGATCGCTCACCGACACGCCTCGCCATTTCATCGAAGTTGCTCCATGGAATCCCCGTCCTTCAGGGCGGGGAGAAGTCAATTCAGTGTCTCCGGTTGCGCCCATGCCTCGTAGCGCGCATCGATCTCTGCCCACCACGCTCCCCCGAACTTCGTCACCAGGGCGGCAGCCTTTGTCGGGGCGTCCTCTCGATCTACCGTCCATTGGATGCCGCACCACGGCTGCCGTTGCACGCGCCCGTCGAGCATGTGCCAGCGCGGTGCCAGCCAGTGCGTCACCATCGGGTCGATAACGGACAGCGTGCCGGGCCGCACGCTGTGATCCGGGCCTGCAATCGCGTCGCCGAGCAGGTGATCCCCGGCGACGGTCAGCGTCAGAAACAACTGACCCTCAAAAATGGCGTCGATGTGCGGCCAGGCATCGGCGCACGACAGCCAGACCGCCTCGTGATCGATCTGCGCGCTGCAGCTGCGCAAGGTGATCTCGTCGAAGTACGCTGCCCGGCACACGTCGTGCGGCACGATCAGGTCATCGGGCAGGTCGAGAATGGCGACGTTCATTTCTCTTCCACCGGGAGATCAATCCACCATCCATCGGTGCCCAACTCCTCGTACGACAAGCAGCAGCCGCCGATATTCCAGCCTTCAAACGCGCCGACATCGTCATCCGAGTCTGGAAAATCTTCGCCCTCGATCCAGACCGTGACGCCCGGGTCATCAAGCTCGTAGCTCTCGCCCCGCGCGGCCGGGAACCAAGTCATTACCGGGCGCGATGACCGGGTCAGGTAGTGCATTCTACCTGGCTCTATCGCGGGGTGGTGCTCGTGCATTTTACGCCACCGGACCGGGGCGTTGGCGGGGATGGGGGTGCTCATGCGCTCGCCGCGGGGGCTGGTGGTGATGGTTCTCGTCAGGGTCATGGCGGTCTCGGTGGTCATGGGTTCGCAAGCTCCAGGTAGGTATCGCCGTGGCACGGGGCGTCCAGCGCGCAGAAGCACGCGACCGACTGCCCGCGCAGCCCGTCGAGGTAGCTCGGGTCCTCAATGATCTCCGCCTCGACATCAGCCCGGTGCAGCGCCACGCACTCCTCGGCCGTGCCGTCGATACCGACGCGGTACGGGTTGCCCCAACGGCCCGGACGAGCCACGCTCACGCAATCGGCCGGCATGCGCCAGCCTTTCGTGCGGCGGCGCTGGATTCGTTTCGGGGTTAGGGCGGTCAATGCCAGCGCCCATCTCGCCATGTCGGCTTTCCGAACAGATCCACCGCCAAAGCCGTGATGCGCCGGGCCTGATCCTCGCTCAGATCGCGTTGCCGGGCCATATGCTCAGCATCCACACGCGCCCTGTGTCGCATCGTGGACAGCCGCTCGGCGGCTACATGCGATTTCGTCCATCGCTCGGCGTAAAGCCGCCACCGCCCGGACGCGTTACCTCGCTGGAACCCATTCGGATTGAACACGCCGCGACCCGTCGTTACACGCCCCGTCTTGCTGACCGACACCACTTGGACACGCGACGGAGTGCCGTTGTAGCCTATCCTCACCGCCAGCCAATCCCCCGCCCGTACCCCGTCCAAGATGCTCGTCTCGCCGCTCATGCCGCTGCGTTATCCATCTTTAGCATCAGGTGGTCACCCCATTGCTGCGCCATTGCCGCAGCGATGCCGGGGAACGTTTTCGATCGCATGCGCCACCGATTCGGCCCAGGTGATGCGCGGTGCACAGCCGACCATGCACGGTGCGCATCGGTACCGGCAGCAGGCGGGTGCAGGCGTTCGGTCGGAACCAGTGACGGCAATTCTCGCAGGTACAGACCGGTCGCCTTGAAGGCCGGATCGCCGAACCACCATGGCTGGACGGTCTGCGCTGCCGGCTGGAACCCTTCGATCAGCGCTTTCGCGTGCTTGTGCATCACTGGATTTTCGACAGCGACCGAAGGCACGTCCGCGTTCCAGCATGCGGAGAAAAGCGCGGCGCCCTCGACAAGTTCTGCCTGCATCTGTTCGTGCGTCCGCCCGGCCGGCGGAGTGTGCAGCCATCGCACGCCGCTGTTGCATAGGCGGGTGCAGGGAGGATGCATCACGGCTAGCATGTCCCACGGACCCTCCTGCTCCAGGATCTGGCGCACGTCGCCCTGCATGTGCCGGTTCGATCGTTCCTCGGAGGGCAGCAGGTCGCACGACCAGGCATCAAACCCGAGCGCTGCGAACGCGCGCCGGACAACGCCGGACTGCTCGCAGCCGATCAGAATCCGGATGTCGCCTGCGCTACCCATGATCGCCACCCTCCGCCAGGCCCTGAAGCATCAACGTCCCCCGCATCTGGTCGATTGACGGCCAGAATCCGGGGCTGTCGTCGATCACGATATCCGCCTCGAAGTGCGCGGACTTCTGGTCGCCGCAGCAGTACACAATCGGTATGTTTTCGATCGACGCCGATCGCTCGATGTCTTGATTGTCAGCCCTGCAATCGCTGCGCGCCGTGACGAACGTGACCGTGTGGCCGCGCGCCGTGGCCAGCTGGATTAGGGCGTGCCACAGCGTCGGGTCGGCGGTGTAAGTCTCGTCGTAGTCGAGGGCGATGCGTTGCGGTTTCATTGCTTAGGAACCTCCGCGCTCTCGCCCAGCACGCCGAGCCGGGTCAGCAGCTCGCAGTCGCTGATCCACTCGTCCCCGTCGATCGTCCAGCCGGTCTCGCTGTACATCCAGGGCTCGTCATCGTCACGTACGGCAAGAAGCGCCGCCACCGCGCCCCGCTCGAAAGCCGCCGCCTCTCCGGCCTCGAATCCGTCGCGGTAGTGACCGGCAGCCACGTCCATGTCCTCCCCCGCCCGCCCGGCCACGCGCTCGGCGTAGGCTCTGGCGACCTTGGCCGCCACCGATCCAATCGAGACGTCTCCGGCCACCAGAGACGCCATGCTGAAGCCGCGGCTCTCGATGTACTCCGCCAGCCACGCCTCGTCATGCACCACGCCCGACGCTGCAGGCTCGGCCAGAGACACCGACAGCGCGTTGTAGTGCTCGCGCATGACCTCGTACGCCTCGCGGTTCTCGATGTATCCACCCGGCCGGCATGCGGCGGACATTGAATCCACCAGCGCCTGCGCCGCCTCTCGCACTCGATCGGTCATAGGCCCTTCTCCCATGCCGTCGCCTGTTCCACCACCGCATCCAGCGCACGCACCCCGGCCGCCACGTCCATCAGCATGTCCTGCGCGGCGTCGCGCTCGACCTCCATGCGGGCGAGCACACTGCGAATCTTGTCGGTCAGATCGAACTGACGATCGAACGCCGCCTCGGCCGCCTCCTTGTCGCCGCGCTGGCCCTCCAGCTCAGCGGTCAGCCGCTCGATCTCGGCGTGCATCCGATCCAGCTCGTCCGCGATTTCACGCGCTGCCCCGATGTCCAGGCTGCTCGCCAGCACCGATTCCTCGTCCCTGCTCGCGATCGTCCAGCCCCCGCCGGCTCGGGTACGCCGTGCGAACCACTGTCGCGAATACCAGCCGTCGCGCTCCGCATCGCCCACCCCATCCTCGGCCGGCAGCAGGCGCAGGGATCCGGGCCAGTAGCCGATGCCCATTTCGCTGCCGAACTGGTCGGCGATGACGACGCGTACCGTGCCGTCTGAGAAGATGTGCCGTGCGCGGCCCTCACGGCCGACCATGCCTGCGTTACCGCCGCTGCTGTCGAGGCCAGTGATCTCCACCCGATCCCCCACCGCCAGCGGACGATCGTCGGGCGCGGGGTTGTCTTCTGATTCACCCGGCACCGGGTCCGGCGCGTTCAGCTTGTGCTCCAGCCAGCCTGCCGTCAGCTTGCCGCAGTCGACATCGATGAGCGTCGCCAGATTCAGCCCGTGCCACTCGGCCGTGCGGTCCAGATAGATCACGTACTCGCCGGGTGCGCCGTGTGGCTCGACGGTGTACCGACGCCCCGGCGCCGCCATCCCGATCCGCTCGGCCAAATCCGTGACCAGTGCGCGCACCGCGTCCGCGTTGTCGCCGGTGTCGAGTTCGCGAGCGAGGTCGTGCGCGCTGAAGTACCGCTCGCGGATGACGAAGCCGGTGCTCATGGCTGATCTCCAGGCTGAGCCACCACGCCAGCCCACACGTCGCCGGG
This sequence comes from Endocladia muricata, assembly GCA_032356245.1. NCBI lineage: Eukaryota > Rhodophyta > Florideophyceae > Gigartinales > Endocladiaceae > Endocladia > Endocladia muricata. Next base: position 54,363 of record JAUKWC010122258.1, read on the forward strand.
CTGGCACTCGATCGGATTCTCGCCGTGCTCCGGCCACCACACGGCGATCGGGACAGGCTCGTCGGTCACCGTCCAGCGCGCAAGCGTCAAGACGCCGCCCGTCGGCGCGTACAGCACGATGCGCGAGCGCAGGGCGGCGATAGCGCCAGGCGTCGGCAGGCGCAGCGTGTGCGCTGGCTCGGTGGGCGGGCGATCAGTCGTGGCGTCACGCCAGCGGCCGGGATCGTCGCTCTGTCCGTTGGCGGACTCATTGGTCATGTGCTCGGCCGACCCCGCTGCTCGCTGCAGCGCCCCGGCCGCCAGCGTCAGGTCGTCGTCTCCCAGGTAGCAGTCGGCATCCGGCAGATCGTCGCGGGTATAGCGCGCCAGCAGCGTGAGGCGGTACCGGCCGTCGTCGGGCAGGTGATCGGCCACACCGGCGAGGGCGCGTTGCATGGCGTGCTCAAGCTGCACGAGGGCGAAGCCGCTCATGGGAAGCTCGGCACGGCAGCGAAGGGCACGCTGTGATCGAACCCGCCGCCCGCGTCAGGTGAGGTGCGGGCAGCTTCGCTCTTGGCCGTGATCTTCCACCCCTGCAGATTGGTGAAATGACGGCCATTCCACTCGCGCCCGCGAATGTTGAACGCCACTTCAACGACCTGCCCGACCGACACGCTGTCCAGCAGCGCCGTCTTGTCGCCCACGAACTGCAGAACGGCAAAGTTCTCGTACTCGCCATCCTTCAAAAGCAAGACCAGATCGCGCACGGAGAACGTCGCGGACTTCTGTTCGGTGTCACCGATCTTGACGATCGGGCCGGTGATGGTGAATGACTCGCTCATGTCTCTGTCTCTACGTTGCGTGTGATCTTGATAGCGCGATCGGCCTGTACCGACACCTCGCGCCGCTGCCGGCCCTGCTCGTCGACGCCCTTGCTCTTACCAACGGTCACGACGATGTCGCCGTCGTTGGGCGTACTGGCGGTGAAGCTCTGTCCGGTGGACAGGGTGAGTTCAAGTGCCACGTTTCTGGATTCCTGTGCAGTGGCCCCACGCCTTGCCGAGCATGATCGCGGAGACTGATCCTTGGTTGCGACCGACGGCGCGGCCGGCTTCGGATTGCGTTGCGCCCGCCGAAAGATCGCGCTTCATTGCGCAACCTCCTGAGCAACGGCCGGCGCAGGCTTGACCCTGAGCGCGCCAACTTTCCCGAAGAACGTCTCACCGGTCTTGGTCAGCGCGATGCGCGTGCCCTCCCACTTGTCGCACTTGGACGTCTTGGCGATCTCGCTGATCGCCTTGGCATTCGTGGCGTTCAGCGCCAACGCCCGCTCGGTTTCCTTGAACCACACCGAGATGAGCGGCTTTTCTTCCTTGGTCTGTCGGTCGTAGGCCATTTCGTGAGTGACCTCGGTGATGGTCAGGTTGACGCTGCCGCCCACCTCCATGTCCTCACTGCTCAGGTACTTGTAATTGAAAGCCGTCCGCCAGGAGCCTCGGACCTTCTCGCCTTTTTCATTGCTCATATCAGCCTCTCCATCGAGGGTTGTGGGTTGGTGGGTCGTGCTCATGCGACGCTCAGAAGTTCGCCGCCGAAGTCCAGATCGAACGTCTCGCGCTCGTAGATCGGGATGGAAAGATCCGCGTTGTCCGGGTAGCCGGGCCACTCACCCGACGCCATGCAGTCTCGGTACGTGCCCAGGTCGCGCGTCATCAGCCAGTGCCCGTTCTCGACCGCCTCGGCCGACAACCGGTAGACGACACAGCAGTACGGGCGCGACTTCTCGACCACGACGAACGGGAAGTCAGGCCACGCGCCGTGGATGCCGGCGTACACCTCGCTGTACATGGCGCGCTGGACCGAATACCGGCGCGATGCCGCTGCCCGTGCGAACTGTCGCGGCTCGGCGGTCAGCGCGGTTTTCAGATCCACGATGACCGGCGCGTCCTCGTGGATCAGGTCCGGCCGGGTTCGCACGTCCACGCCGTCGATCTGCGCAAACATCGACACCTCGGCACGGCTGTCGGTGTCCAGCAGCAGCCGGCGCGCTTCCAGGTTGCGGGCGATGGCGTCACGCATGGCGGTGACTTCGATCAGCTCGGCCGGCGTCAACACGTCGAGCCGGGTCTGGTTCGTGAACGCGATCAGCCACTCGTCGGCTTTCAGCTTCGCGATGTCTTCACCGTCCGCGCCGTGGCTCGTCATCCAGTCGGCCCACACCTGCCGGTCATTCTTCGACCTGCGGGCAACTTCGGGCGCGGTGATCGGCTGTCGGCCTTCCAGCACCCACGAGTGAAACGCCGAGCCGATCCGGGTCGCATCCGAGCCTGCGAACCCGGTGCCGCACTTGAAATGCGCCGGGGATATGGCGATGCGGTCCAGGCCGGACTTCGAGATGGACGGGTGCCGGTGGTAGTCGGCGTTCGGCATGTCGTGCTTCGTGTAGGGCTTCGGGGCCACGCCTGCCGGTTGCTGCATCGGCGCGGCCCGGCCGGTGTCGACCAGCTTGCCGCCGGTGTCGTTCGTTGCGGTCATGTCGTTCATCGTGCTGTCCTCGTGTTGATTGATCGCTGAGTGCTGGTCTGCAGTCGAATTTGTTCCGGGCAAGTCCACGGCAGGCGCTGGTAGATCGAGTTCGCCAGATCACCCATGTGGGCGGACATCTTGATCGACTGGTCGATGTCATGGATGCGGCGCGCCTTGTCGGCGGCGCGTTGCATCTCGATCAGGTCCATCACGATGTCGTGCGCGAACTTGGCCTCGGGCGTCATCGCCGTGGCTCCTGATCCGCCTCGATCCGCACCGGAGCGATGTTGCTGATCGGCACCGGCCGCACCCGTCGAGCCACGCCGTCCAGAACCGTCAGCACAATGTCGGCGGCGCCATGCTCGGCCGGCGTGCGAGGAGCGCGCAGGACGAGGCTGGGGGCGTCGGTGGGGATTTGGCGGTGGGTGGTCATGTCGATACCTCGCGACTCGCCTTGCGCCCGTCCGATGCCGCCTCGTCCAGCAGCAGCAGCAGCCGGCTCACGCCGCGTCCGGCCCTTTGATCGTGCCGCCTGATCCACTTGCCCGTGCTCGGCCAGTAGTCGATCAGCTCGCCGCCGTACTGCTTGACGATCAAGTGCGCGCCGCCGTTCTTCACCTCGAAACGCTCGTCGCGCGAGCGCAGGATCTCGGTGCTGCCGATCTGATTCCCCAGGCGCTTCTCTTGGCGCTGGCGCTTGAACGCCTTCCAGTCTTCGGTGTCAAGCGTTTCTTCGCTCATGCCACCCAACTCCGATCCGCACCGCGCTCACGACACATCACGCACCATGTGCCGTCGTCGTCATCGACCAGCGCATCGCTGCACGTCCGCACGCTGCAGGACGCGCACTCGTCCAGCTCGTCGGCGATGCCGTGTCCGGCCAGCAGCATCACGCAGGCGACGGCGTAGCTCTCGCTGATCGACGCAGTGATCGCCTCCGACACCCGGCTGTAGCTGCTGCGCGCGGCGTCGAGAGCGTCGAGCATGGCGTCGCGCTCGGCGCTGCAGCCATGCTCCTCGGCAGCCAGCTCGATGCGGTAGTCGTCCCAGTGCGGCGCCCAGCCCGGCTCCACGTAGCTGGCGCGGGCGATGTCGTTGATGCGCTCAAGCATCACGTGGTCGTGCAGTCGCTTGCTCATGATGCAGTACTCGATTCAGTAGCGACGCTCGGTCGCGGGTAGCGCTCCATCAGCGCGGCTAGGTGTCGGGCCAACTCCGCCTTGCGCGCGGGATCAGGCGTCGGCTCGACCAGTTCGTCGTGACGCATCGGCACGTGCTGCTCGTCGCGTCGGTCGTCGCGCGGGCCTTCGTCGCGGTGCGCGTCGTCCATCAGCGCGTGCACCGACTCGTCGCGGTCGCGGTCGCGGGCTCGGTCGATCGCGGCTTCGGCGTTCATGCGCCTGCTCCAATCAGGCCCATCTCAGCCAGCACCGCAATCAGCAGCACGCCGGCGATGACCGGGTACCAGATGCGAGCGTGGATGTCGTCGTGACGGTAGGTGGTGACGGTCATGCTGCTGCTCCAGCAATATGCGACGCGATCTCGTCCGCCGTGTGCAGAAACCCGGTCGAAACATCGAGGCGGAGCTGGGCAACGAGGCCGGCAGCAGCGGCGGTCGTGATGCCCGCCCGATCGGCAAGCATCCCGATCACGTTGTTCAGCCACAGCGCGAAAACGTGGATTCCGATGGCGTCGACGGTGCGGGACGGGCAGTCGGCGGGGGTGTTGTGGTTCATGGGCGGCTACGGTGGGTGTGTTGCTGGGGTGAGGTCATAGTACACAAGATTGCGCGTTACGTGCGCACTTGCGTGCATTTATTTGTGCGATTAGCAGCTCTTCGCGACAGCCACCGCGCGCACTCGGCCTGCCGCTCCGCCTCGCGGATCATGATGTACACGCGCTCGTCTACCGGCACGATGCATTCATCTATCAGTCGGTGCCGCCCGTCTGGCAGCGCGATCCGGCGCTGCAAGCACTGGATGCTGAGGCTTCGGCACGCCTCGCGCTGGGCTGCCGGCTCCCTCTCTCCCGTCAGCAGGACGCGGTGCGCCTGGCTGGCGGAGTTGCCGATGATGTATCCCGTGGATTGCGCGGTGTGTGCCATGTGATGTCTCCGTGGTGGTGGTGATGTATCGGCAGGCGACGCGCAATATATAGTGCTAGTATTGCGACTCACCCACATCACGGCCACGTGCAGATCCCATGCCACCGACCGATATCACCTACCCAGACACGCCGCTAGGGCGCACCGCCAAGACGCTCGGCGGATGGGCCGCGACGTGCGCGGCCATGCAACAGATCACCGGGCGGGCCACGCCTCGCTCACGCTCGCAACTGTCCGAGATGGCGCGCGGGACGAAGCCTGTCCCGCTGGACGTCGCGATTGCGATGGAGAAGATCACCGGCGGCGACGAGCCGGCCGCCGCGTACTTCCCCTGGCTCGCCGGCATCAAGCTGCGCAGAGCGGCATGATCGCCCGCACCGCCATCCTGGCAGCCTCCCTCCTGCTCGCCGCCTGCGCCGAGGGCGAGCAGTCCTGCAGCGAAGCCATCGCCGACGATCGTGCCCGCTACGGCTCGCCCGACGACACAAGCCGCACCACGTCGGACGACTACAGCGTCACGTCGATGTACTGGTGGTCGCAGGGCGTGTCGCGCACGTACGTCGTCGAAGACGGCGGGTGCGCGGTGACGCGTCGGACTTTCTCGCCGATATGAGCGAACGCGAAGATTTCCCCTTCAAAATCATGAGGATGGAGCCTTGAGCGCGAGACGAGTTCGTGCCTCGCTAGGCGTGCGCGGCGCTGCTCTCGGCGTCGTCTGTCTGGCGCTGACGTGCTCGCTCGCGCAGGCCGGGCGCTTCCTGATGTCCGCAGGCGTCGACGACGTACAGCGATGGGTGCTCGGCGGTGTCGCTGCAGCGATCATCATCGGCAGCCCGATCCTGGCGAGGCTCGCCGGCATGATGCTGGCCGCCCGGGCATCGGCGGCGCTGGTCGCTCTGGCGCTGGTCGTTGTGCTCGCATCCGAGACGTTCTCGATCGGCACCTCGGCGGTGTCGATGACCAGCAGCCTGCTCGATGCCGAGCGGCGCGAGAACGAGGCCAGCCCGCAGGCGCAGCAGGCTCGCCAGCAGGCCGACGCCTACATGCGTCAGGCGATGTCGCTGCAGACGCGTGCCGACGAGCTGCCCCGCGGGTACGCGAGTCGAGCCATGTCGATCCAGCGCGACGCCTCGGAGGCGATGCGCCAGGCGACACAGGCGCAGTGGAGAGCCGACGAGGTCCGCACGTCCCGCACCGGTGCCGCGATGGCGAGCATCGAGCAGGTGACCGGCATCGGCACCGGCGGGCTGGCCCTGATGGGCGCGGTCCTGCTGAGCCTGGTCCCTTTCTCGATCATGCTCTCGCTCGGCGTGCTCGCCGAGGCAGGGCAAGGCCGCGAGAAACCTGCGCAGGGAAAGCCGAAGCGCCCGCCGAGCGGCGCGCAGTAGCTCGGCAGGCCCGGACCGTGCGCCAGCAACGACCGCTCGTCGTACCTGCGGACCTCGATGCCGGCTACCGATCCGCGCTCGACAGGATACGCGCCGACATCAGGGCAGGGACGCTCACGGAGCTGGCCGTGAGCAGAACACGCGCGCGGTACGGACTGACGGAGCAGGACGTGCAGCGTGCGAGACGGCGCGTCGTTGCCGAGGGACTGGCGACGATCAAGGGGCGGCGATGCGTTGCCGTGCCGCCCGGAACGAAGAAGCGAAGGCCATCAGGCGCATCCGGACCGCAACCCCGCCGGATCGCTTGAATGAGGCGCCCGCGTCTGGATGAGCGGGCGCACTGGTGAAAAATCATCATTCTAGCCCTTGACGTGACCGGTCACCGCCCCTATAGTAGACCCATACCGCAGCACACGCAGCGGCTCACACGGGACAGCAGCCATGCCCTACAGCAAAACCAGCTTCAAGCTCACTGAAGGCCAGCGCTTCGAGGGGCCGCTCCCGGCAGCTATCGAAGCCGCCATGCAGATCACGCTTGACCACACGCCCGAAGCGTCAGGCTTCAGCGTGGACGCCGACGCCGGCACGGTGCGATTCGACCTGAAGGACGGTTCCACGATGGACCTCACGATCAAGACAGTCGGCTCGCTGACCTCCGTCCTATTGGGTCGTCGCGAGCTGGCCCGCATCCAGGCGCAGTGGGAAGCATGAGCGCCCTGATGCCGGTCTACACCGTACGCGCCGACGCCGAGTCAGGCGAATGGATGGGCGAGCCCGAGATGACCGACGAGACCAGCACGCGCAGCGACTGGGACGCCATGGACGACACGGACGACGTGCATCACGACATGTACGAGCACGCTGAGGCTGACGAGATCGGCCGCCCGCCGACCAGCGGCGAGACGCGCCTGCTGCGCACGATGTGGGTGTCGGCATGACCGCTATGACCCCGGCCGAGCGCCAGGCGGCACGGCGCGAGCGAAAGCGGAAAAAGGGCCTGGTGCGTCGCGAACTTTTTGTGCTCCCAAGCCGGACGGATGAGCTGGCGGCGATTGAGGCCGATCTGCAGCAGCCACGCAAGAAGACCGGCCAGCCAGAACCAGAAACGGCCGCATGATGCGGCCGCCCTGGCGTACACTCGATGTGCCGGTTGACAGCCGGCTATGCAGTTCACTCAATCACAGAGCACCTGAACCACATGAGACCGAATGATACACCGGGCGTGACAACGCCGCGCACTCCGGCAACACGAATTGAACGACGCGCCTCGATCGTCGCCCTGATCGACTCGCCCGCTTTGTCCGCCCGATACCGGCGGCTGGCGCGGGAGTTCGCGGCGGGCTGGGACGAGTTGCCCGAGACGCTGAACCAGCACGAGCACACGAATGCGTGTCGGCGGCTGGCGGCGGAGGAATCGGCATGAAGCGCATGAGCCAGCTCAAGGACAACCTGCGCGGCATCCAATGCGCCGGGACGAAAGAGTGTTTCAACCTGCTCAAGAAGAACAAGCGGCGCCCCCGGATCGTCGAGACTCCGACGGCGCTGTACGTCCGGGTGACGATCGACGGGAAGCAGTACGACTATTCCGGCACCACGGGCAAGTGGACACTGACACGAGATCGCGGCAGGAGCGGCGAATGGCGGGCGTCTGAAACACCGGCCGACTTCTACGAAAGCGCGTGCCGCTGGTCGGACGGCGTCCGGCCGCCGTCATCCGCGCAGGTCGATTACGTGAAGAGCCTTGCCAAGCAGACCCGGTGCAAGGTGAAGCCGGAGACTTTCCTCTCTGCTCAAAAGTGCAGCGACCTGATCGGTGCCTTGAAGCGAATCAAGGAAGCGCGAGAGGTGGCGGCATGAGCGCGGGGCTGTTGTGGGCCTTCGAGCAGCAACCGGGCAAGCCGTCCGAAAAGCTGGTGCTGATCGTTCTGGCGAGTCACACAGGCATGTGCTCAGCCGTCGGCGAGTACCCGTCTGCCGACTCTCGTGAGATGACGGGGCTATCCGAGAAGAAATTCGCTAGGGCCATCGATGCGCTGTTGGCGAAGGGTTATCTCGGGATGGCCCGTTGCGGGCAAATGCATCTGAACATCCCGGCTGACTTCGGTCGGCGCTACGACATCGAGCATCCTGACGATGCGCCTCCGGGAATCTTCACCGATGATCGCGATGAGCCTGTCGCGCGCCGAGGCCATCGACAAGCGCCGCGCCGAACTCGCGAATCCGTGATGCTGCGAGACGGCGGCGTGTGCGCTTACTGCCAGAGCGGCGCGACCACCGTCGACCATGTGATGCCGGTGAGCCGTGGCGGCACGCATGACGAGTCGAACCTCGTCGCCTGTTGCTCGACCTGTAACAGCTCAAAAGGCGCACGCACGCCGGATGAATGGTGCGCAGCCGGAGGTAACGCCTGATGGAGTACACCCTCCACATCAACCAGTCCCGCGCAATCGACTGGGACCTTTCTATGGGCGAGACGCTGCTGTTCGCCTACCTCGTCCTGCCCGCCGGCTGGATGAAGGCGCATCCCACGGACGGATCTTTTCGCTGGCTGTCGTCGAAGAAGCTCGCGCAGGAGCTGCCACTGGTCTGCGCGCACGTCGCGAGCATGCGCAGACACATGAAGTCCCTGGAGGACAAGGGGCTGATCGACCGCATCGTGCATGACTCAATGAGCTACTACCGCGTAACGCCGAAGGGCGAGACGTGGCGCTCGCCGACCGCCTCGATGGAGCCGCCTGATCTGCCGCCCGGTGCAGACGCCCCCCCCCGAGCGAATCCGCTCACCCCCCCGAGCGAATCCGCTCACCCCCCCCGAGCGAATCCGCTCACCCCCCCGAGCGAATCCGCTCACCAATCAGTACCACCAGATCATATTCACCATGAATCAGGTTCTGTTGATGCACGCAAGCCCGCGAAGCCGATCGAATGGGCGCAACACTTCGTGACCCGACACGGCTACACGATGGAGGAGGCGCACAACGGCGCGACGGCCCCGGTGTTCACGAAATGGATCGAGGCTGGCGTCTCGATCGCCGAGGTCGAGTACGCGATGACCGATGCGCACCGCTCGCTCGGCGACAAGCCCGACACACCGAAGTACCTGCATCGGATCATTGTTGGAAACCGCAAGCGTGGCGAGACGCTAGAGCGATTGCCGCGAGGTGGGGCGAGCCGCGTAGCGGGCCGGGAGCAACCTGGCAGCCTCGGCGACCGTCTCGCTGCAATGCTCGGGCAGCCGGCGGCTGATGACGCGAGCGCCGTCGTGGCAACCCAGCGTGCGTCGCTGCTCGGAGTCGCCTCGTGACGCCCGCAGACGCACGCCGCTTCGGTGACCTGTGGCAGCTGACCGCCGAGCGCACCGGGGGCAAGCCGCGATCGGATGCGGCGGTGATGGCCGATCTGGAGGATCTGGCGGTGTTCGATTTCGAGGAGGTCCGGGCGGCCGTGCGCGCTCACTTGCGTCGCCCCGGCGAGCAGTGGATGCCGAAGGTCGGCGACATCGTGCAGCTGATCGAGGGCGAGCTGCCGAGCAACGAAGCGATGGTCGCCCTGGCGCACGCTGCTCGCACGCCGCTCGGCAAGATGCTGTCGGTCAAGCTCGGCACGGACATGACGCGATTGCATCCGCGCGATCTGCCGGTGCGCATGGGCACGTTCCGCGACTACGCCACGGATCTGCATCGCCGCGCACTGGTCGGCGACTACACCGACATCGAGATCCGCACGCTAGTCGGCGCCGGCATCGACCCGGCAGGCCAGCTCGGCCCCGAGACCGCTGGCCCGCGCGGCCCGTTCAAGCCGGCGGTCGAGGCACGGGCCGCAGCGGCACGCGAAACACTGCAGATCGGCACCGAGAAGGCCGCGCCGAAGCATCGCTCGAAGGCGGACAGCGAGGCGTATGCCGCCTGCATGGCGAAGTGCAACGAGCTACTGGGCGGGCTGAAGGTGTTCGCACGTCCAGCGCGATCAAGCGACGAGCAGGACATGGCGGATCGCGAGATGGTCCGTGTGGCTCGCGAGACCGGCGAGCGGTTGTTCGCCGAGCGCGAGCGGAGGGCAGGCTCTTGAGCACCAACCCCTTTCGCGAGCTGGCGCTGTGGTCGCTCGCCCACCAGGACAAGCCGCGTCGCGACGAGCTGCGCGCGTACCACGAGTCGCGCGGAGACGGGCCTGCGTTCTTCGATGCGCTGAGCGCGCAGAACAAGGCGTGGGCGCACCTGCCGACGCAGGCTCAGCGGCAGCTTGCCTACGCCGAGCACATCCGCGCGGCACAGGCGGCACGAGACGCCGCGAAGGAGCGAGCCGCATGACCCTGCCCACCATGACGCTCGACGGCC
>JAUKWC010122259.1:0-22370 GCA_032356245.1 Endocladia muricata
ACTTCCGCTGTTCTTTATATCTACTTGAAGGTCTTTGAGTTCTTTATTCTGGCAGAGTGAGCTGTAGAAAAACTCAGAAAACTTTTTGCGCAGTCAGAGTTTTAGTGTCACGGAGTAGGCAACCCTTTGTTTTGGTATCAAAGAAGGGGGTGAGATATATTACACGTACAACAACTAGCGTATTCACCATACGTATTATATATTTTACATACTTTTTCGGTGGTTAATTGGCCTCATATGAGGCAAAACTCAATGTCCAATAGACACTAGAGTCCAGCCATCACCACTCATGACGACTTGCATGCAAAAGCGGTATTAATAAGTATTGAGGCACTTGAGTTTCAGAGTATCTAGTAGCTTCTTAAAGCCATTTACTTCACAGCTAGTAGTCTATCTGTTTCCCCTTAAACTGCAGAACATTCACGCAACGCTTTTGTATGAAGATGCTCAACAGTAGTTGTAAGTCGGAGGACAAGGAATCCTAGGCGTCGCAAATTGCATCAGTTAAAGAATTTATATCTTTGAACTGTCTTTGACCTGCGTTGACGTGCCACACCACAATGTCCCACAGATTTTCGATCGGATTTCAGTCAAGCGAGTAAGCTGGCCAGTCTAAAACGAATATCGTTTCGTCCATCAGCCATTCTTTTACATCATGCGCATGATGGGAGGCCGCCCCATCTTGCATAAACGCTCAGGTGACTGGCATCTGTTCGTCCACAAATGGGAGGATACAATTTTGAAACGTCCCGAGACACTCGAATCTGCTCTGGTTACCCTCTAGAGCTGCTAAGGATCTTTTCCTTTGTCCAGCAAACACACTCTATACCATCATACATTGACCACCTGAGTGTCGCGTTGAGAACAATTCTTTCCCCTCCTTGAGTCATGTAACTTATACAATATGCAAGTCCGTCTGGCCCGTCCAAATTAAATTTCTTTCGATCTGACCAGATGACAGTCCCCTGTATTTCGGCCAACCTCGTGACTTGTTCGATACATCAGTCCACTCGAGCCTCCTCGTACCTTTCTGCCGTAGCAGGCGTGCGATATGTTCGCTTCGATTACAAATAAGGCAAGCTACCAAGTACCTGCCTCAATCTACTTGCTGCATCCTCAAGCTGTATGCTAGTGACGAGCCATTCCGACCCCAACTTTCTCTCCGCACCGAGGCGCACCAATCTCCCTTTGGATTTTCCTCCCGACTTTTTCAACCTTCCTGCTCTCTTTTGCTTCCCATATCCTTAAACATCGTTCCATGATGATTCCATGGCATTCCTCGACTTGTGCAGCTGCCTGGTTATTTCAGAGTGAGATATGCACTCATGAGCAGGGGTGGCAATCTGTCCTTTTTAGAATGTTAATAGCTAATGTCCTCTAGGCATCCTGTTGCATAACCCCTCGTCTGAAATCCATTTTACCGGCTTCTCATCCTCCGAATACTGTCGCAATATAATCCACCGATCTACTCTGCTTGCCCTTCGTTCTTATTCTGGCGCAAAAGGTGAGCCCCCCTATAATTATTAACAAGTACAGTATAACCAACCTTGTTGCAGATTCATGTGTTGCTTGCAAATGTTGGATACGAGCAGTCAATACACTGTTTTTTGCGCGTACCTGTATGGAATGAAATCCTTTATTGGCGCTCAGTGTGCAATGGAGAGCGACGCATACAAAACAATTGTATGTCCTATATCTATTAACACCATTATACTACACATTAAAGTACTATCGTCATAGTATTACCGTCATAGTACTGCCCATGTCGCAGACGTAGTTTTTCGTAAACACTTTGATCTCGACTGGGCCAAAGAGTGAATTCGACTGACGACCCTCGTGTGGTTTTGTTTTTACTCTCCAATATCTCTGCATGACACGTCTTAGCGAGCCACGCTCCCTCAAACTTCCAGCTCGCTGAGTAAATTCGGGGCGCGCCGGCAATTTGGCGAGTGTGGCTCGCCGATATGCGTCACGTAGAAATGCTGGCCAAGTGTGGCGCGCGAGAAGACAGCTTCGAGCACAACGCCGAAGGAGCCGCCGGTAAGGATAGGAAATGCATGCTTGGTGCCGAAGGGCATTGCACGATTATGGAGAACAAGTAGACTGTCTGGGTGTCGCTCGGGGCTAGCGACTGAGAATCGTCCGACTCCGAAATTTACGAAAGCAATCTTGATGTCCCTTTCCCAGTCCTATGCCCTGTCTCTGGAATATTGCATTGCGTATAGTGTGTCATGTTGCAGTTTTCGGGGAAAAGGTTCCTCACTTAATTGGCGGGTTGAAAGTTCAGCACATGGTTAGGTACTCGCTTACCATTTTCTCTTCTCGCTATCGCCTGTCCATCGCTTTCTAAAGACTGCGCGCTACCGTTGCAGCCTAAAGCTATGCACTCTGCCGAGGCTGGCGCTTCGTTTTCCGTATCGCTTGGACCACTGTCGACTTTTCCCATAAAATATGGTACTCCTTTTGTGTGCGTTAAAATGCTTAATGCTTGTGCTTGATGCTAGTCTCTGTAATTGCTATCGCTTGCATTTGTTCGGTGTATATTGAACAGCCGAATTTAGTCGTACTCGAATACGGGATGCAAAGTTCCACAGCCAACGAGTAAACTCGACTGATGAATCCTGTGTCGTTTCGTTCTCCCTCCTTACATGCTAGGCAGGCCTTATATTTTGACAACACATATTTCCTGCGTGAGTGTTGCCCATATTGCAATCCATTGATCGAAGGTGTGGATTTGATGCTTCTACCATGGATAATAAACAAAAACGCAAAAAACCACAATGAATATGAGTTTCGATCGGTCCACACGAAACACTATCAATTTGCAATTTATTATCGAAAGACTTCACATGTCCCTTCAGAGCATGAACATGTCTCCAAGGCAGCACAAGCGGATATGTACCCAATCAACGACAGACCAAATCGGTCTCCAGCGAGGTTGTATTGTCGGGAAGGAGATTTCACACACCTAAACTGGCGTGCTAAATATATCATAACTTCAGACATCGTATTCTTCAATTTTTAACAATTTACCAGCTGTTGGAGCTGCTAGTTACCCCATCCCAAATGAGATGACGGTCGGAAAAGTGAGTCATTCGTACGAACACAAATTGGCGGGCTTTCTGATCTAAATACGTCTGAGCTCGACGAGACCCAAAATAGTTTATTTCGAAAACAAAGCCAGTAGTCTAAACTATAGAAGTCGCTGGGGTGCTACGATCAGTTCAGCTCAGTTGTATCATGATTACCTTCCTCAGTTATTCATTTCAAGATCGTCAAGGGATTCTTACTTGAAATCGGGAACTATGCCTGCGCAATGATTGCTCTGCGAAGAAACAGTTTAAGCCGATAATAGCATAGGAAGATCCACGATTTCTTAATACTCTTGCATCGCACAAGGTGACAATACTGCTGCTCAGCATCTCCAATCGATTTGAGTAAACGAACTGTGAACGGCTCCAGGATAAGTTTGCCCGTTGCATTTAGTGTCATGATCTATACACTGAATAGTGTTGAATAGTATGCGATGCACTGGAGCTTCATAAATTAAAGCTATCATTCACCTCGTGAAATACAGTACTGCTCACGACGATTTAATCATGCTCACGATCGCATGAGAAGTGCAGCATTGTAGTTACTGTATATCTCTTGCATATGAGGAGGCTAATATTTTATAACGAAAACATGTCAGTTACCCTCAATTGTTTAGCAAAGTTTCTCAATTAAACAAGTCAAACAATAACAGTATTCAAACATTGCTAAAGGATACTATAACTGTAATGATATAGTATCTCAAAATATGACGATATTGCTCTAATGACTGTAATTCTAAATACGGTGCATTCACTATAGGCTTATTTGAGAACGCTTGGTGTACATCTGTTGGAAGAATATGACCTCTCGACAAGTACGTGGGGCAATTCTTTGGAACGTGACTACAACTAGTGGGCAAAAATGCTTGTACATGCTCATACTGTGACTGAACAGTACATGTAAGGTACAGAAGAAGACCAGGTGGCGAAATGAATTTCTCAGATCAGATTTGTTTCACACCATCGAATTATTGTTGTAGTTTAGGATAGAATACCCCATTGAAAGTGATAAACACATCTACAACTCTCTCATACTGCATCTCAAGCAGTGACGACCTCAAACATGAAGACATGGCCGGTTATTTGAAACTCATGCAACTACAGCATCGTACGGGCAGGTCACCCGGACTTACTCACGAGGGGGGAGAAATTCGCCTCGGAAAACGCAGCTTTTTGCGCCTGGTGCCAGTCACACTCCTCCTTGCTTCATCCTGGCCTTCTTATTGCTGGCGGCATTTTCGACATTCTTTGCTACTGGCCTGTCTATGAAACACCATCTGTTCAGGTGTAGTGCTCCTTCATCCGTAGTGATGTTATCCTTTGCGCAATGCTGCGATGCGCCATATGTGTAGTTGGCCCTATGTTTCGAGGCCAATATGTGCTTCTCGTCATCATCACAGAATTTGCCATGCGAGTCTATTGCACCACTACGAATCCCCCCCGATCTCTCTGGGGCAGTGTGAACGCCCCAGTAACGAGTTTCTGTCGGAAGTGTGCAGCTCGCGGTGCAGGGGGCCTTGGATGCTTGCAGTTCATGTATACTCCGTCGTAAGGATAGTTTTGCATCAGTAAACTGTGCTGTCGTTTCTGCTAGCCACCGCACTTTCACCTTCATTGCCATGGAGCCCTCGAATCCCGAAATTAGCTTTCCGGGAGCTTCAGCTTCCGAGCAGCAGCGACACACATCAGCTGCCGGGGAGGCACACCCAACAGATGTTGTGCCACTTGGGTCTCCCGAGCAAATTGTTCAGCCGCCACATTATGTTCCCATTGCCGATTCCGGAACAGTTAGCGAGAAATCTCCTCTCCTGGACTATGATACCGCGCCTGAGATTCAAAACTCTTCCGCACCGAACTTTCCTAGACTATTAACGGATGAGTCAGGACCTATCACCGATATTCATAATCGGTTTGGAGTCCAAGCCTTCCTTGACGACGTCAAGGACGTGCAATCTGGCACTATTCCTGTTTCAGTCCTTATAGCTGTTGTCATTGGAGCCCTATGTGGTGTCGCCGCCTTTTTCTATTACTCCATGCTAGAGTTCTTTTTGGAGCTTTTGTGGAAGACTATGCCCGAGCACCTTGCCGAGGCTCTTCTATTCTGGCCTGCTTGCTTCCATTGGATGTGGATTCCATTTATGGGGATGATTTGTGCTGCTTTAGTCGGTCTGTCTATCAAATACCTAGGCTTTCCCGGTGATCTGGCCTACACTGTCAAGTGCGTGCACAAAGATGCTTATGTGCCGATGAGCCATGCCCCGTCCATGGTTGCATCTTCGCAGCTTTCCATTCTCGGCGGTGGTTCTCTTGGACCGGAAGCCCCTCTTGTGGCTATCTGTGCTAGCATCGCCGGATGGGTCAGCATCTCCTTGTTCAAACAGAAGTACAAGAACATCGTCCGCAAGCACACTTTGTGTGGCATGGCTTGTGCTCTCGCTGCCTTTTTCGGAGTACCGCTTGGTGGTTCTCTCTTTGCCCTCGAAATTAACAGCAGATTGGGATATGAGTATTTCGAGCATGCATTGGAAGCCATCTTGTCTGGTACGGTATGCCTAGTCGTTTTTAGGAGTATGGCGGGTCTTCCTATCGGCCCTATCTACTTTCTCACTGAATCTACCCTCAAGGCATCATCTGCGAGTATGGTGTGTGTCGGTGCTATCATTGGGCTCATAGGTGCTGGTATTGCTGCTTTATTTGCTCATGGTCATTGGTTCTTCGTGAAGAAGTTGAAGAAAGCAGGTATCGAGACTGACCCAGTCAAGCTCTCCATCCTAGGTGGTGTTGGAATTTGTGTTCTTGGCGTCCTTGTTCCACAAACTTTCTTCTGGGGTGAGTTTGAGATGCAGATTGTTGGTGCTCTGTCTCCTCTTTCCAGCTTGCCTCACATTTGGCCAACCAGCGGGTTGACTGGGTTTGAGATCACAGGTTTCTTTTCTGCTGTGATTGTTGGTATCGCGAAGCTGATCGCTGTTTCTTTCACAGTTGCCGGTGGGTTTCGCGGAGGTTTCATTTTTCCATTCTTTTGTGCTGGGGCAGCTTTTGGAAGAGCACTTTGCTTCATTTTCCCTTCTCTTCCCCCAGTTGTCGCCGTCCTGTCTATGGCTGCGGGAATCAACGTTACTATCACAAGAACAGCATTGGCTACTCCGCTCATCCTCGTAGGGCTGGCCGGGGAGGTGAACGCCACATCTCCCGTATTAGCTGCTTCTCTTGCATCTGTCTTTGTCACATATTACATGGTAAGTTCAGGCCTGGCTTCTTGCGATGATTCAGGCAATAGTACATTTCCCTTTTCCGTTTTACTAATATTATGTGCTTTCCTGGTTACCATATATCGTTTGCTTTTTTTCTGCTTTCACAGCCATTCATCTTCACTCAACAAGGACGTGAAGACCTGTTCGAGTCTCAATTACATTCATATACATTCAAGAACAAGTGGGGTGAGGAAGGTGAAGACCCTGTAGTTGACTACGTTCAGTCTGTGATCCCGAAAGTCGACGTCGAGAGCCACTAATTGAAAAGCAGATTTGATCTATATGTGTATTTAAGTGCGTAGATGTTGCGATAGTCTGCTCCAATGTCATCAGGCCGACGTTCCTAGAACTAACTGGAGTTGCACTAAGAGAATCTGTTTTGAATTACTTACCACGATCATTTGTATGATAGAAGAAGCGGCCAGGGTCACCAGCATTCATCAGTTTTACTTAACAAATAAATATTCACCGAGTGGGAAACACGTTTTTGCGGAAAAATATGGTTTGTTGCGACAGACCCGTTGAAAACTAAATCAGATCTCTTTCCTTTTCGTCCGTGGCCTCTCTCGACCGCGAAATAAACGTTTATCTTCTCTCGCCCTTCGCGACGTCTTTAACTAACTTCGTTACTACTAGTACGTTTAGGAATGACTCCATATCTTTGTCTACGCACAGGCTTCTTAGCTTTATGATGTAGGATAGAGTGATGTCCGAAGGAAGTCGAGCATAACTCTATGACATGATTCTATAAAGCTTTCACGGTGTAGGATACTTTAAACCAAGAGTAGTCACTGACTGTTAAGGTCACGTCTCTAACTTGACATCTGTAGCTGGAAAGATCGGAATTCCAACCTCGACGATCACGAGTACTATCGTCTTAATGTCAGTGTCTCGCGTGATATTGGAGTATGCGTCATGTCCGAAGATTAACTGCATTCGTACGACTAACGCTAATTTGCAAGTCGTGCTAATTTGCGTCAAGCATTCTGCGTTGAATTATCCGAATGACGAAGTGTATTCGTTACAAGGTCGCAGGAACAGCAACAATAATTAGAAGGCGGTTGCAGTGGACTATGTGACCACTCAATATAAGCGGAGAAATCGTATCCTGGAACAAAACATTCTGCTCGTTCTTCCACAAGCAGATCTCTATCGTTATCGGGGAACATCATTACAGAAGACAACAAGACCTGTACACACCACAACACATACTGAGGGCTGTTAGGTACCTAATGATTCCATAGAGGCAAAAGCACGTTAATTTGTGTCCTGTGTTTCCGCTATACGACGGCTATACGCACTGATGGTAGAGGAAAGAATTCAACCGGGATCAAGAAAATGGCTGTATCAGAAAGAATGCGCTTGAACGAGATCGGATCGTCCTTAACGAGCTCTCTATCGCAAAAAAAAGGTTTCTACGGTACAATAGAAGAGACCTACTATTTCGTAGTTGTATGATAGATGTAGAAACGTTTGGACGTTTCGGTCATCAATGACGTCGCTATGAACATGTCTATATATGGCAGAGTGCACAACTGAAGAGGTGGCTACAGTGTGGTGTACTGATTTCTGATTCTTCGCTTTTTCTCACTGAACTCAGCGGTGGAGGTATGGGAGGAGTGATGCTGTGCATACAGCGATGTACTGTGGGGGATCATCCCAGTAGTATTGGAATTCAACTATAATCTCGATATCATCTAGAGAAACTTGCACGTGCACGCCGAGTATGCCCTGTCGGCTTCCCAAAGAACGCCCTTGTCTCGCGGCTTTTCTATTGGGAGTGTGAAAACCGCAAGGGTCCGCACCCCAGCGGTGGAAAAGCGAGTCTTGTACAGTACACGAGTAGTGGGTCAACAAATGTGTTCTTCGTCCTCATGTACGCGATTTCTTCGAATGTGTATTCGCGATTACGAGATGGTTTTCGGACTAAAATTTTGTTCCCTTCGATACCGTTGCAAAGGTGCAATGCTACGTCCACTGTAAGCAAGTATGAATGTATAGCATTAAGCAGTCACGACGATGTTGCCACCGAATGAATTTCTACTACCAACACCGCCACTCGTCAGAAATTTGTTGTACACGGCTCAGGCCCTCATCTAAGAGTAAGGTAATAGTTCTATTGCTCCCTGCTTCCCAGGAAACAATCTCTTCTCGCTCATTCGTCACGGCGTATTTGTATTCTATGTCACAAGCTTCAACACTCAGACCAACCTCGATAGTCAAAACAGCATCTCTATTAGTAATATCCCCATGCATACTTCTCACGCGCTTCGGATCCCAGCAGCCTAAGCTCGATTCGCTACCAATAAGAACAACGGAATGCTGCGATTGAGCCAAATCCATTGGAAGTGAAGCGAGCTGCAGTTCGAACCGTACGGGGCGACGGTCGCTGCGGGCATACTCTTCAAAATTCTCATACGAAAAGCGCCCCAACGACCCTACCACTGTCGGTGCAGCCACGCTGACCGCGCTCGGTGAGCCGTCGACCTGTGCGTCCGGTGCTTTGGTACCATTTGCAGAGGCGTCGCTGACGACATCGGATTCGTGCGGACGCAACGGCGAGCTCTTGGGTGAGTGCGACAATAACGCAAATCTAACCTCATCGGCCAGCTTTGACCGCTCCACAGCGCCCCGCCATTCCTCAGCACGCTCAAACTTTTGTACGCCTTCGCGCAACATCTCTACGCTTTGCACCTCAAACCCACATCGTTTTGCAACAGCCCCAACATCATCGCAGGAAAAATGAGGCGCACCCTCTCCCCCCCTACCTATGCTCTCTACATACGTCTCCGTAACATACGCAACCAATACCACGCTTCCCGGCACTGCCAAAGTCCCTATCATACGGAGATGCCTCTCCCAGGCTTCCGACAAACCGTGCATCATCTGCACGAGCCAAACGCTTTTCTTTTTCCAGTTGTATCCTTGCAAAACCAGGCCCGAGTCCCACACACGTCCGTCGAGCACTGCCTCCACGTGTGCATAGTCAATACCTTCTGGAAGTTTGGCACGCACGCGAGCGGCCTCGCGTGCACACTCGGCGGACACGGACACATCATTCAGAACAAAAACGGAGAGTGGCGTAGGGAAGTCATGACACTCGAAAAGCGCAGAGTTGGGGCCAAGAGCGAAAAGCACAAGCTGCGACGGAGATGGGTGGGTATTCAGAAGAGCACGGAGAAGGCCATCCAGCACGACCGCGCGTGCTGCAGACAGATCGTAATCGTCCGGCTGCACGTCGCCGTTCCTTTCGTCATTCTCTGACACACACTCTTTCGCTTCAGCGCGTCGCCCGGCATCACCCGTTCTGTCTTCTTCCTCCTTATCTGCCGACAGCTTACCGCCTCCAAACTCGCCCTGCCCTTCTGCCACGACAGCCACGCCCACACCACCTACAAGCGTAGTACTCGAGTCAGCAGAAGGGGAGCGGGGCAGAGAGCGGCAGCGGGTCGAGACGCGCGGCAGCAGCAGGTCCGAGCCTGCGCGTAAAACGTCGGACAAGCGCGCAAAGAGTAAGCTGCCCTTCATGACGAGCACGCGCGATGCGTGCGGGGTCGACCGCAGGAGGTCGAGAGAGAAAACGGCGCCCATAGGATACAACAAAAAAGCCACTCTTAGCTACGCCCGATTGCGTGGGCATACGCGACCCGCAACTTCGGTGGACGGACGGCAGAGAGAGGAATGTGGCGGGGGCCTGCGTGTCAAAATGGTGGTGAAGGGGGGGGCGGGGGCGGTTGCTATGTGGGAAAGGATACCCAATTGGTCGATTGGTCGAGGTGCATGTACCGTTCCGAAATCGTATACAGCAACGTGTTGTGGCGGCTGTGGATGCTTTTGCAAAGTTTCCGCAAACCTGCTGTGTACTGTATCTACAGTATGCAACACTAGAGTGCTCTGTGGTTTCAGTGGTGCGCAGCGATAAGGCCTGGTTGCACGTGAACTGGACACTCGACTCTCTGCCTGGTCTCACTCGTCCTCGCGGCGTTTTCTCCAGCTAAAGAGGTTACCTGCCTCCTTTCGCTCATAAGCGCTATCAGCGATCCAAGTACTATCAGCGATCTAGTGATTTGCCGCGATCTAATGATTCGCCGCGCAAATGTCTTCATCTCTAGTCCTGTCCATCGCCCGTCTTCTCACGCCTCTGCCTTCCTTGGCATTGCCACTTCGTCTCGGCGTCCACACCTGTTTTCGCTGCATTCATTCCACCGATCGATTCGCTCGTTCTCTACGACCCGCCCACAACGACAACCACCGATAGCTACTTTGGGTAGCTTAACTGCCTCTATACACCCTGCCATATTCCGGTCCGCCCTCGTGGCAAT
The DNA here is from genome assembly GCA_032356245.1 of Endocladia muricata. Lineage (NCBI taxonomy): Eukaryota > Rhodophyta > Florideophyceae > Gigartinales > Endocladiaceae > Endocladia > Endocladia muricata. The sequence continues at coordinate 10,669 of JAUKWC010122259.1, forward strand.
CTCTAAGCTCATGGTCACTCTCCTTTTTGGAGTTCTAGCCGCCAAGCGCGGTCTTCTCGACACCTCAACCATCAACGTACGTGCAACTCCTGTGCTCCTTCCGATGGTTATCCAGTTCGCGAGCTAACCTTTCGTATCCAGGCCCTTTCCAAAACCGTGTACAACATCTTTCTCCCCAGCCTTCTGTTCACCAACGTTGTTCGCACATTAGCTAGCGGATCCGCCTCTCAGCTTTACCTCCTTCCGGTCGTGGCCGTTGTCCAAGTCATTCTTGGCCTTTTGCTCGGCGTCGCGGGCAGCGTTCTTCTGCGGCTTAATGACTCGGAACGACGAGTATTCCTTGTATGCGTCGCGTTTGGCAATTCTGCCGCGCTACCGCTTCTATTTGCCAACGCCTTGTTTGATACATCGGCGGCCAACCTCTCCGCGATGATCAGTAGCATATCTTTTTTCCTCATTGGATGGACCGGCTTGTTCTGGTCGATTGGGTACTCGACGCTGGCGGGATTGCCGGATCCACAAACGAAGGGCAACAATGCTGCCAAGGGGCAATCAGGCGGAGGGCTGTTCGAAACGCTTCAAACTGCTTCCAAACGCGCATTATCGCCTCCGTTGATTGCAGCAGTGTCGGGTTTAGCAGTTGGGCTGGTGGCTCCAGTGCGCAACATTTTCATTGCTTCGCCCGCCTTCACAGCGCTACAGACGATGGGGACGGGGTATTCTCCGGCAGCTGTTCTAATTTTGGCTGGCTCCTTGGCAAGGAAAATACAACATCGTGATAGCAGCGAATACGTCAATCCTCAGAGCGTACTGAGACTAGGAAGATTGACTGCAGGAATTTCGATTTGCCGTTTTATTTTGATGCCGTTTATGGCTGTCATTCTCGTCAGGAACGGAGCTGGAGTTTTCAAGTCTCCGTTTGTCAAGTTGGCTATACTTCTGGAAGCCATTATGCCATCTGCACAGAATAGCACCCTGATACTCAACCTAGAGAAGAAGCCCGATGCTGCGGCGAACATGGCGAGACTTTTATTAGCAGTGTATCTTACTGGGGTTCTCCCGATAAGCGTCGGTTTGACGTACTTTCTCGCGTGTGCGGGGATTTGACATAGTGCACTGATGGTGAATAAAGTGCAGAATCAGGTGCGGAAATCATGGGCCCATAAAGGATTTGAGGTCCTCGGTAATTTTTTCAATACTACAACATTTCCAGTGATGACCAGGCATCCTCTTTGGAACACAAGACTGAATTGTTGTAGTGTACTCGGTCGCGTACTGGTTATAACAACAAATCTCTTTCTTCCGTCTGAAGGCCGAGGTTTGGGGAACTGATCACGCGCTTGTTGAGGGCGAAGAATGTCTCCGATAGACATATTCTACAGCGTTACGCTACACTGAAGGAAGGCATGACGCCGGCTTCGCGCCGGGTGGATGCCGCGTTTTGGGGCCTGGGCCTCATCAACAATTTCACCTTTGTACTCTTCATTACTGCTGCAGAAGAACTCATCCAGGGCGACGCTGGCTTAATTCTGGTCTGTACAGTCGTACCTGGCCTACTAAGCAGACTCGTCTTGTCATTTTACGCCGAGCATATCTCGTACAGGCTGCGTATCGTCACAGTATCCTTGTCATCAACGTTTTTCTGTGTCATCGTTGCAGTAGCACCGGGGAAAGGGACCAAGTTGCTTGCACTGGTCTTGCAGGCAGCCATCGGCGCGCTGGGTGAAATATCGTTTCTAGCGCTCACATCTCGATTTTCTGAGTCAGTTGTAGGGGCATGGGCGAGCGGAACTGGAGCGGCTGGTGTGGCCGGGTCTGGAGCCTACGTTTTTTGCCGCAATGTCATCGGTCTTAGTTCCAGAGCGACATTGATTACTTGTGCACCCATTGCGCTGATTATGATAGTTCTTTATCAGGGCGTTCTTGCGAAAGAGTTGGATTTCGAGACGGTCCCGTCTGAGGAGGATGATTCCAACGAGAGTGAGATTCAGGTACCTAAGAATAGTGACGAGCGTGTATCACGAAGAGACTATTTTCGCACGCTTCTTTCGAAGTATATGCTTCCTCTTGCCATTGTGTACTTTGCAGAGTATACAATCAACGAAGGAGTTTTAGGAACTCTCACTTCTTTCAAAGATGGAAAGGAGCATGACGTCGGGAAAACATACAGCACGCTTCAATTTACCTACCAGGTCGCGGTGTTTGTCTCTAGGAGTTCCATAAGGTTTGTGCAAATTCATACCTTATGGGTTTTGCCTGTACTGCAGATGATCAACTTGGTTGTCCTAACTTTGAGCTCCGCGCTAGTCTTACTACCTTCTGTCTCGGTGGCATCCGCCATAGTCTTTTGGGAAGGCTTACTTGGTGGGTTAACGTATGTGAATGCCTTTGCAAAACTGAGGAGCGAAGCACCTATGCACTTGAAAGAGTGGGCATTGGGCACCGCTACCGTAGGCGATGCTACTGGCATATCAATTGCTGCCGCCTTCAGTATCTGGCTCGAGCACGCAATTCTAAAGTACAGGAATGCCTAAGAGAACCATTTTAATCGCATACATTCAATTGTAACAGAAAACGCTACTTTTTTCTAGACAGTGTTCGCTGCTTCTCCGCATCTTCGACAATCTTTTCTACAACCTTCAAACCCTTCCGACGTCGAACCCCATCGATGAGCTTGCGCGCAAGATTATTATGTTCGGCTGTCATGTCAGAAGCACCCAAGTCCTCCAACTCTTCCTCAGTTTGAGGAAACCAGAAAGGATCCAACTCAATAGCTTCCCAGTGGCTGAAGACCATCTGTGGTACCGCAAACCCTGACGTTTGTTTTCGTAGAACGTCGGTGAAACCAAACGAGTCCTGGACGGGAAGCAAAGCTTCAATACTGAAGACGTGAACACCTTCTCTCATATCCTCATTAAGAACTCGTCCTCTGCGCTGCCCCAATACTGTGTACGCTTTCCCTAATGCGTCGGCTGGGACAGATATATCGACGTGCAAGATCCCTTCCATTAGCCGCGCGTTTCCATGCATTACTGCAAGCCGCACAGCCTCTCTTGTAGATCCCATGAGGAGTCCCGATATGTTCAATGACGAGGAACTACTTTCTTCAGAATTTGCAACATCGTCGTCCCTAGAGCCACGTTCACCAGAGGACATCGCCTCTGCAGTTGGTTTTGCAGCGTCTGCATGCTGACTTGAACCTCCAGGGGCTCCCTGAGAATCCACATGTAGAATATCTACAAATATGATCACGCCATGAAGAGGTTCTTCGCACAGTGGTCCAGCCCTACTTCCCAACTGAAATCCTGCTATAATCGCATGCTCTATGTCTTTCCGTATACTCGGCAATGAATCTGCAGCCTCAGCGCCTTTGCCAAGCAAATTGTTCAGTTTGGTTGCCCTTGTGAGACTCTTGTAAGGCCCTACAAGCAAGTTTGACCCGAAATTTCGAGGACCTGCCGACCAGACATGCGGAAATATTATATCTTTCCAGAAAGATTTTATAGACGATGCTGGAATTTTTCTTGTCCCAGATTCTTTCGCAAGATCGTCAATGGCCTTGCATATCATTTGCTTGGCACCGCTCAAAGCCTCCTTTTCTATGTCTCCCCCTGCTTCTGACTGACGACAAACTCCGCCTGCTTCCTCAAGAACATTCGAAATTGCTGTTGGCAGTTGCGCGGCTGTGATCCGGAAACTATTCCTCGTATCGCCAACCCGAATGAGTCTTCCGTTTTTAACGAAACGAGTATCAAGATTTGGCATCGAACCTACAGCACTCTCGACATGTACTCCCCATGAATCTCGCAGAAATTCTCCACGTTGGCGGTCCGACCTTACCTGTTCCGCCAACTTTTCGCTATTGGCGCCGATCGCGCTCGAAGAAGGTCCGGCTTCTCTGTCCTCATGTTCCGTGGATGAGGTGAACACGTTCTCTGACGGTGTGTCGACATTCGTGGATACACCTCCCAAAACGGTCTCACGAAACGAAACTATTGGCTTCGAGACGTGTATCCGTAGATTCTTTGCATAACGTTCATGAAGATCGTTTAAGCATCTCTCGAGATGAAGCTCTCCATGCGCAGCTATGACATGTTCTCCCTTCGCGGATATGTATGTCTCCACAGCCGGGTCAGCTTGATTCAACCGCCGAAGACCCTCTCTAAGCTTCCCTATATCAGTTGGAAGGTGAGGCTCGACCGCAACCTTAACTACAGCGTCAGTTCCTGAGCCAAGTGCCGCAGAGGGAAGGGTACTCGCTGGCAGGCAGGAACCTGGCTTTTCCGTGCTGAGAGTTGCAGTTTTCAAGATGGCATCATCCAACCCTGCAATCCCTATTATTGTCCCAGCAGAGGCGGTTCCCACGCGCTCCATCCCTCGTCCCATCAGCAGAAAGAGGTCTGTTACAGTTGCCTGCGACACACATTCGGGATCGAAGGATCCATCCGCGGCAACCTGGTACTTAGGAGAATAAACGTAAATATTTTCTCCTTCTGATACAGTCCCGCACAGTACCCTTGCAAACGCAATCATTGGGCATGTAGACGTGTGGCTTAGTTTTGTATCATCCACAGAATTTGCGATTTCTCTCTGCGCATCCAATTCTTCTCGACTCTTCGGGGTTCGCACATTCATCTTGCCGCCTGATACCATATCGTTGATTTCTCCTTCCAGCATTTTCGTCACTACAGCGATAAACGGACTTCCAGGGCCAGAAGCATTTCTGATGGAATCATACTGTTGGACGATACTCAGAGCCAGATCAAGAGACTTCGATCCATGTCTCTCTTCTTCCGCGTTCACTCTCGAAAGATTTGGCCAGAGTATTTTCAGTCGCAGATAGTCTGCCTGGGCTTCAGCTACACTGGGGAGTTTCTCAACAACAGATTCCATCAAACACAATGCCGCTGGTAGCCACGCATTCATAATAGCTTGCAACGCAGTGCCAGCATCCCGGTGTTTTACATCTCTGGATGTAACTTTCAACCCCAACTTGGAGACAATTTTCTGTCGCTTTTCAATAGACAGATCAAGATCGTGCTGAGAACTCAGAACGGTATCATACACTGAGTGAATATTGGACATGATGAACTGCACAAACATGGGCTTAGCAGTGCTCTTTAAATCGGTGACCTTCTTGCGGATGATCTTTTTCGACTTGGACTGGAAAAAATAATCTCCCCACAGGGTACGCGTTAAGACATTTTCAGATATGCCAAACTTCGCCGCAAATATTCGTGCGAAATCGACAATCCGAAATGCCCATCCATCTACAGCAGAAGCAAAAACTACGTTTCCGAGTTCAGGAGAAAAGAACCCGCTCACAGCAGCATTCCGAGAACTCGAGTTCATTTCCTCCGAGTTTCCGTCTTCACAAATATCAGCACCATCTTCCCTCAGCAATGCGGCTGTCATCATTTCCTCAACCTCGCGTACACCCATTATGACATTTACCTGAGCCAAAATGTTGACAATGTGGTGATACGCCTCGAGCGGTTCTAAGTGAAGTTCCGCAAACAGGCGATCAATCTTATTCAATACCAAGATAGGGCGCACAGCTTGCTCCAGTGCGGCTTTTAGAACAGTAACTGTTTGTACACAGACACCTTCGACAATATCTACAACCAACATAGCACCATCGCATATACGCAATGCTGCTTCGACTTCGCCACTGAAATCTACATGCCCGGGAGAATCAACAAGATTGATGAGGTGAAGAGCACTATCATCTGCACGGAATTCGCAGAATTTGTAGGTCCGAAAGAATAGGCGTCATGAAATAGAGGTCAAGGATCCATGCGTGTTAGATGACATAGATATCAAAATTATTTCAGTTCCGATACAAATACAACCGGAATACTGCTGCCTACCTGACTTTCGATGACCAAGGGCGATAGCGGATGATTTCATGGTGATACCACGCTGTTGTTCATCTGCTCGCGAATCCATATATCGCACCTACACAGACAAACGCTTCACGTATTAATATGATATTGGGCAGCCAGATAGTCGACTATGTAGATTACCACTGAAGAACATACCTTTCCTGCTGAGCGAGATGAAATTATGCCATTCGCAGATATTAGCGCATCTGAGAGAGCAGATTTCCCGTGATCGACATGCGCAAGCATGCACACGTTCCAAATTCGTGAAGGTGGGACTGCGATGCCCACCGACGATGCTGAACTCATCGTCTGAATCTCGAAGTCAACAAGGCGAACAATTCCTCTCTGAGTGGTGTACAAACCGAAGACAAAACTAGCTGCCTACAGAATACGAAGGATTTGTCTGATAGACAGCCGCACTTTGCTGACCGGTAGAACTGCACCCTTGCCACAAATGTAGATTCGATAGTAAGATGTGCAATTCACATCTCTCCTTGACTTGAAAAGAACGTCTAATCCTCCTAACTCACGAAACCCGGCTGGTTTCGGTGGCGCGAAGAAACAAAAAACGAGTGTCGACGACGTTAAAACTGATTCACCGTCTGTGAAATAAAAAGATCACGAAATTGGTGAGTGGGCAAGGCATTTACAGTATGGCCAATCAGTCTCGAAATATTTTCTCATCTGTGGGGTCACGCCTGGAAGAAAACTGCAGTTGGCTCGTGAGAAATTCCCGGCTGCAGTTGCAGAAATCTTAATCAAATTTCTAGAATTGCGCCTGTAAAAATTCTACAACGTCGTTGTGAGAAATTGTTCGAAGTGGTTGCAAAATTCTCAGTTGAACTATTAATTGCAAACGTTCGAAATTTAGTTTAGGCCTCAAAACTTAGTACTAAAAGTCGTGAGTATTACCTGGGCCTCTCTCACCCGAATTTACGGCATACGGAAAATTGCCTTCGCCTGTTCCGAGGAATTGCAGTCGGCTTTTATCCAACAATTTACTTCTCCGCAATTACAGTTACACCAGAAATGCAGAATTATGCACTCTTTTCGCAATATAACAAGTATCGCAAACGTTTGCACTCTTGTCTGCACGTTCATCCACTTATGATCCTGCCGTTGTTAGCTGCAGATTTTGTACACGCAGTTCAAGCTCCGAAACGTTTGCCTCAAGTACAGACTGATACCTTAAGCTGTACCCAAATCAGTACTCTGTAAAAAGATGAGCAAGCTTGGTGTGGCGTAAACAGCGTGATTGTACGCAGTAAGCGATCAATCGAAGAGGAAACGACTTGATTAGAACGCTGTGCTCTCCCGCAAAGCCGTAGGGTCGGAAACTTACATCACTACTGCCTGCATATATCTCGTTTATTGTGCTCTACCTGTGACAGATATTATGACAACGCATTTGAGCGCAAAACAGCGCTTAAACACCGTGTGGAGCTATGGTCAGCTATCCCGTAACACTTCAAGTTAATACAACTATTGTTCCCCGTCAGGTGCAGAATCCTGCAGCTTCTTGTGCACACATAATACACCTCGAGGAATTCTGCATTCTTAATTGAGAATCGATCAGTGTTTATTGAACAGTTGGCCGCATATGAGTCCAACTTTCAAGTCGAAATATAAAATCATTATGAATTCCTTTTCAATTCTTCGCTTTGCCCATCCGACGCCCTGTAGTGTTGTCAGCTCGGAAAGGCTGGAGCCGGTCAGATTTATCGATAACAGGAGCAAAACTTCCATCGAATATCCCGAAGAGTCCTCAATTTTCAAAAAATATGTCTCCCACTTCCGGCCCCCTTCGCATCGCTGGGTCGCGAGTTCGTACTCGCGCTCTCCTTTTAACCTCTGACCCCACGTATTGCAGGATGTATGGTGCCAACAAGAAAGTTAAGAAAGTCCCTGGAACCGCCAGAGATGTCAACAAGTCCAAGGTCAACGGCAAAAATTTCACTGATATCAATGCCAGCTGGAAGCTTGCTGACGGTATCAAGGTCATGTCACTGCGGCCGGCAAACTCCAAAGCAAGAGAGATTCCAAAAAATGCCGCTGAAGCAGGAATCCCGATTGCTCCTCGGAGCTTTGAGTAGTTCTAAATTCATTCAGACGGCTCCAAATCGGGTGTTGACATCGACCTCGTCACAAAAATGGATGGAGAGAGTGACAATGTCACAAGGAGCATAAATCAAGATGCGTCTGACCAGGTCGCTGAGTTAAATGGTATAGTGTGGATTCGTGACGAGACCACACCGGAAATGAATGGTTTCTTTTGCGCGAAGGCTTAGGAGGTCATTCGTCCATTCAACGAGATTGCATCTGAGAGCTTCTATCCTGCCTCATTGATCCCATTCGACCACTTCACGTGGATGTTTCCGCAGCTTCGTTTGAAGTGCACGGTTGTGTGGACAAATAGGGAACAGGAAAGCAGGTATTTCGAGACGACAAGGAGAGGCGAAATATTATGTTTTTCCGGAATTCTGGCCCTGGTGATAAGATGGCAGTGTAGCCATTAATGCATATTGTCGAGAAACATCACAAGTAGTAAGCTCTTGCGACCTGCGCGTTCTGGTGACATAACACCTCGTACTATTTTGAGCAGTTCCGCATCTGCATTGTATTGACCGGAGCTGGAAGCAGCGCTAAGACTATGGATCCGATATGGAACCTAATGAAAGGTTTTGTTGACGCACTAAATGGTCATCAGGCCACGAAGTTCGAGTCATCTCACAAAATATGCGGAGATGGGAATATTTCAAGGTGGTAGAGGCTGGGGAGGAGCTGATTTTCTATTCATCTTTCACAATATGTGTCCCTCGACCGCAAGCTGGAAAGTGGATGTGAAATCTACTTAGCTTGTTACGGTATCAGTTGCATCATGATTTGCTTCGAGCTAAAATTATCAGCAGATGATAGTGTCCACCAACAGTTCGAGGGTAGCTACAACCATGGAACATCCGTACTTCTGAGATTGGCTGAACCATGGTTTCACACTGACAGAGTCATCTGTGCTGACTCGTACTTCGCATCATTTGAGACAGCAAAAGTGGTTCTTGACGATGGCCAGAAGTTGACTGGTGTTGTCAAGAAAGCTAGAAAGGTTCAACCTGATGACTACCTTTCAGGACTTGAATTAGACGACAAGGTTTCTCACTCCACGATGGTCACTAACAAGCCCGACCTCATGGCCTTCATGTAGGTCGACAGGGATAGACTTTGTCTCATCAGCTGTGCAGGAGCAACTTCGGCTGGTGGCAACGTTTACTGCAAGAAATGGAGATTCCGAGACGGAAACCCTTATCCGTAATCCATTGATATAACTATCCCAAACATATGTGAGAACTACTATGGAACATGCTCCCAGGTTGACAAGTACAAATGCTGTCATCAAGATGACCTTGGGCTGGAAGAGGAGTTTCAAGTTGAAGATTACGCAATGAAAGTCCACACCTCTTTACTGGCTATCTACATCGTTCAATCCCGTAAAGTGTACTCGAGATCCCAAAAAAAACCTGTCGTTGACTCCGAACGATTTTTACTGCGAATGGGCAGATGTACTTATTCGCAATGGTGTGGACAGAGCTTCGTAGGCGCGCAAGAGGTCTGCAGCTAAAAACCCGAATGACACCATGGACTTTGACGGGTGGTTTAGGATCGACTAAACCCCCAAACAGGGCAGAACTCTGTTGTCTGGCGGAACATCATCAAATGTGTACTATCAATCTGTCTGTTCTTTCTGTAAAAACGAGAAGAAATCGAAATTTATATGTGCAGGTTCCTTTCGAAATATTCGCTGAAAAGTTTATATTCGTCATGCTGAAACTGGCAGGGGTTGCTTTAAGCAGCACGTGCAGGAGTTTCATGCTTTTGAGTATGAAGGAAATGAGAATTAGTGTTTACAATGCTTGACTAATTTGAGAAATAAAGTCTAAATCTCATGCTGGTTAGCTCTCTTGGCTGACATCGTAGTTGTCACTTCGAAATATCTAGCAAAATTATAAAAGATTCCACAGGGCTCAACAGTTCTATTGGCGTCGTAAGAGTTGCTAGATTTCGTTGCATCGCTATGGAATACCCCTTTGGAAGATGCCACCGTATGCTGTCTTCTGTTCAAGTGGGCTCCTTAAAAGAATCCTGAAACAAAACTACTTAGGAACCTGTTGAGTCCTCATAGAGGAATTTGAAGCGCAAAGGCGCTCCACGGGAATCAAATTCGCGGACAGATGCTCTCCGAGAAGCCCGACGACCATTGGACTAACTCGTCGCAGTTAGAAATAGTTGTAGAAAACTTTCTACTCGAATGCAAAAGGAGCACGGGCGGGATGATGAAGGCCCCAAACCCTTAAAATCTGATAAAACATGGAAGGTTTAGTTTATATATTGTAGTCATGGTTTTGACTTCATGTGAGGCCAAAGTTGACATTCTATGAGGCAAAACTCACTGTCCAATAGACATCAGTAGAGATGTAGTATGTAGGCTCACATCTACAGTATACCTCCTGCGGCAACGCGGTTGTAAGATCAGATTATTTTGCATTTGTGTACATGTTTCGGTGTGTGCACACAATTTTAAGCCTCACTCTGTCATGCGTTCGCGCGTACAGTAGCGTAGGTTTACTGTCGATACTCACAGTAGCCGACTGTTCATCAGATTGAGCCTCTTAATTCAGTGAAGGTGGTTTGAAGTCACGTCTTTCCCCGCCTTTGCTTCTTGGCTCCCAGCTAAGCATCACATAATTCCTTGTATCCATAGATAAACAACTACTTCCCAATCTGCCCCTCATTTACGCACTTCCACCCCGGTATATGCGCTTGAATAGCTGTGATTGGTCCATCTCAATGATCGATAGTCGCGAGTATGGACCTCGTAAAAGTGCTTGATGTGACCCCCATCGTTCCATCGCTACTTTTAGTTCTAGTAGGGATACTGTACCCGTGCAGTTGTCCGGAATGATGAAGAGGCAAGATATCGTGAGATCGTGCGCTCTTAAAACACCCTGGTAGTGATAGTATGACTTGCGTGTGCATGTAGAGTGCCTCAGCGGCATCTCGTCGTCAGTTCAAAAACTGCAAAACATCGTGGTTATTCAAAGTTCCGTATTTTCTAAAGGACGACGCTTTGCACCTCATTGTCCGTCCAAGTACTTGTAAACGTCCGAATGCACGACTGAAGCTCCTACACAGGCGGTAAAGAACGGTTCAAGTTGCGATGTGTGAGTTCGCGGGGACGATGTCCTCCGTGACCTCCATACCTCTCGAAGAGCTCCTGCAAGTACTGCAGTCCTTTTCTTAGTTCGGCCCAATCGTAAGCCTATATTGTGACATTCACCTCATCGACCATGCTGACTGTGTCCTGACTTCTAATGTCTGGCTTGTTACGATTTTATTCATGTACGAAAATGTATTAGTCCCTGTCCCTCACTCTGAACCCCTCCGGTAACCGGCAGATGGAAGTTGAAATCGAATCAATGTAACAACTTTAACGGCATTTTTTACCTTTTCTTCTGCTGTCAGGGTTTTTGATCGCAGTTCGAAGGTCCTCGACTCATCGCCAAGATTTCAGCGCGCATTAACGTGAATGCCCTGTCCGGGTTTGATCTTGAACTTTTTACGTTTTTAATGGTTCTGGACACTTTAGTCGTCTTGTAGTGCGCACCGGATGCTCGACGCACTGAACCGGTCTTCCTGAGACGCGTGATGGCGCGGAGGCCGAGAGACAGCGGCGCGCTTCAACGACGGTGTAGATTCGGGTTGAAAAGCAGTGGAGTGCCGCTTTTTCGGGAGCATTTTACTTGCGCTCAGAAACGAGAGAAGAAC
>JAUKWC010122370.1:0-22344 GCA_032356245.1 Endocladia muricata
CACGCGGCGGAAGAGGCGGGCGCGTGGCATCAAGAAGCAAGGTTGCGCATGTGGGTGAGTGTGGCGAGGAGCGGACCGGGCGAGGGAAAGATCGGTCGAAAGAAAGATCGGAGAGGAGAGGGGAGGGAAGGGGACGGGGAGTTAAGGAGGGGTGGGCGTCGAATAATGGAAGATTTCTAGCTAGACGAGAGAGAGATAGACGAGATATTTTCGCGGGACAGACAGTCGCCGTTTCGCGGGGTGGCCATGTGACACTGGATTGGTCCTGATCGCGTGTGCACTGGCTGTTGTTGCGCGTGTGTTCTCCGTGTTTGCGCACTCTTGGTGTGCTGCCGGCATTATCCACTTTTCCTGCGCCTGCATACATAATGGTCACCAGCAAACCGGCAAACTCGACAAAAATGGGCTACTAGCTAGACAAAACCGGCGGGGCATTGATGTCATAGCAGTGGAAAGTGAGATCAATTCCCTCAACAGATTCCGCAACGCAACACTGGCCACTCCCCAGACCACATGGCCACACAGTCAAGCCCGCACACGTGCTCAGCTAGCAAATACAAACTGGTCCTTGGATACGCATGCAATCCGACCTGTTCGACTCTGTGTTGCTCCCCTCCAGTTCGTCATCTTCGCCGTCTCCAACTCTTGGCAGCACAGTAAATTCATTCTCTTCCCGTTCCGTTGGCTCTTCTCAACTTCCCTGGCCTCGTGGGGTACCTTTGGCAGACGCGTTTTGAGGGACTCGTCATGCGCTGCGCGGAGGGTGGGCTGAAGCGCGGGGTGGGGGGTGGGGGGTGGGGGGTGGAGGGGAGGGGAGGGGAGCAGGGGGGGACGGGGGTTGCAAACTGGTGTCAACGTGAACAAGGTCGTCCTGGGTATGAGGGAAGACGCCATGGATTCGGTGTGAAGAGACCGCTGGTGGTTGTTGCGGAGGCGCAGCGATGTATAGAAAGCACGTCAGGATTATGGACTGGACGGGTGTACGGCAACATGTGTTTGTTAAAAACTGATACGGGGTAGTGTCTCGATTGGGGACGCCAGCTGGCTCTATGGCGAGGTGCTCGTGGCGGATATGATGAAAGGGTGCTAGATGCGGGATGTAGACACGCTCACGCGATGAGCAATGTCATGAGCGGAAAGGAAGGGTTCTCGTCGAAGAGGGCGTGGGAGTAGTTGGGCGGTCGCGTCTGCAACGGTTTGTAACGCTCTACCGAACCGCCTCAACGGACAGCATTGACTGAGTGCGTTGGGAATTATCGACTGCTCAGAAAAAGAAGACGTGGAGGGATCGCTTGTCAGCGATTCGCTGTACATGGTACAAAAACCAGATTGCAGAATACAAGCTCATCTACAGCGGGGCAAACTCCACGTGCTCACTTGGACAAGTTGCGCATCGTACCATTGTCACCTTGCTAGCCCCGGCAAATAAAAAGAAGAAACGGAGTGATGTTGACCGGTTGGTCATGTAGACTGCCGACCTGACCAATACAGTCGAAGAATCGACATGTGGGATGTGATACTATTGAAAGGAGCTTGTCAGCAATGCGTTCCCTTGCCTGACAATATCTGGTGACCTCTCCAGTCGGTCACGTCCGGACAGAGGCAGGAATTGAGATGATGCAGCTTTTGATGATTTTGTGTTTCATCAACTTGAATTTCCGGTGCACCACTGGGCATGCTCTCCAGCAGGTCTGCAGCGCAGATTCAAACGTCCAGCTTTGGGAATATTACACACACTCAGCATGGCAACCCACGCCCGCTGAGAAACGCTCCTCATTACCGATTCAGTCAATCCAGCAAGGTTTCACACCCACCGCCTGCATTTTTGACCAGACTCAAACTACTGCTGCGACTCATTTCTCTTCTGCCTCTCGTCCGCAGCCCATTCCCGCTGCAACGACGCACGCCTGCCCAGCCCTCCACAACCAACAGATGTTGACCAAGGAGCAGAAAGAATTGTTCATTCGCGACGGGTACCTCATCCTACCCTCCATTGTCCCGGAGGATAAGGTATCCGCCTGTGAACACTTCATCGACGCCGCTTTTGCTGCGGGCAATTACACGCTCAACGATTACAACAAATGGGACGTGGTTCCTCGTTTTGACGCCAACGTGCAGGCCGATCCGCTCGTCCACACCCTTCTCGGCGAGACCCGGCTTCACGAGGCGTGCGAAGACCTCCTGGGCAAGGGTCACGTTCGCTATGGTGGAAAGGCGCAGGTAGCCTTCCGTCCGCAGGACAAGAGAAAGATTGAGGCTGGCATGAGCATGACGCAGCCGATGTGGGGTAAGGCATGGCATATCGACGGGGGGAAGGGCAAGTATGCAAAGGTTGCGAGTCCGTTTACTCTGCTTGTGGGTGTGTGCATCTCAAAGGGGCAGCATGTCGATGAGAATCGCGGGCAGCTCAATGTGTGGCCAGGTATGTTATGTGTTGCGTGGAGAACGAGAGGTCCAGTGGTATGGACAGTGCACTGATAACATGCCGCGTTTCTGACTGTGCGTCCTTTTTTTTTTTGTACTCGGGTCGTGGTGCATGTACACAGGTTCGCACTCGACGCTTCATCCGCTTGTCTGCGACCGCGTTAGTAAGGTAAGAAGCATCCGATGTCCCAAGGTTCGGTGAACACTTCATTTGATTGCAATCGTGTCTATCAGACTCACTGACTTGGATGACTCCTTTGTATTGCCAACTCAGAACTTGGTTCCCGAGGACGGGCATAATGTTTTTGGCGGTGCCGAAAACAAACCAAATTTGGGCCCTTCTACGCGCGTGTTGTTGCGTCCTGGTGATGCTGTGATCGCGCACCAGCGCCTTGGACACTCGGGCGGTATCAACTTGCACGATGCGACACGCAAAAACCTCTACTTTCGGGTCTCGCACAAAAATCATGATTCGTTCCTGGAAGACATTTTAAATGGCGGGTCTGTGTGGACAGAGTATGAAGGGATTCACAACCTTACAAAGGGTTTGTAAGAGAGGATGGGTAGCTGCAGCGGCGTTGAGAGGAAGCGCAGTGCTCTCGCTTGTTGTCCTCTGGATCTCTTTACGAAACAAAGTTCATCAAGCGTGGGCGTTGGAGACCAACAAGAGTTGAGCTAAAAACGTCTTGACAAATTCACAGAGAGAGCGGTTTCCGAGAGCGCGTAGTGGTCCAGTTTTGAGGAACCCACGTTTCCGCTTTTGGGGCAAGTCAAGTTTTTCACGAATTCCGATACACGAGGAGTAGCAACCCAGCTGAACTCCGTATGGCTTGATCACATGGAAAAGAGGACTGTATTGTACAGCACATATCTGGGATTACGCCTGGAAGAATTCTGCAATTTGCTTGTAAGAAATCGCCCACTGTAGTTGCAGAATTCTGAATCGAATTGCTAATCGCAAACTTTTTAAAAGTAATTTACAGGCCCCGAAACTTGTGCGTAAAGACGTGAGTGTTATCTCAATCCTTACCCGAATTAATCCTCTACATGGAGATAAACTACCCTGGTGTGTTGGAGGCAGCAAGATAATACGCAAAAGGTGATCACTACAAGAGTAAACAACTGGAGTACTGCGCTGTACTCCCTCGCAAAACGACGACATCAGCATCCTGCATCACTACTATCCGCACACGTCTCAGTTATTGCAGTGCTGTTGCGATGGATGTGAAGGTGATAAAATTTCGCGCGAAGCTGCTTTTAGCTACCCCGACCAATGGCAGTCGGGTTTTCTGTAACAGCTCACTTTTCTGCAGTCATCGTCATCCAAATTGCACAATTCTGCATTGTTTTTAACCGCCACACAAACGTTTGTAACCGAGGGCTCATACAACGGGACTCCCAACGCCCTTCCGCGAGGCTTTGGCTACATAGCTCCGCAGACTCGAGACTGTGATCCAGACGGGGGCCAGACCCTCAGGCAAAACTGGCGGTGCGCACACACGTACAGGCACCTTGGGCAGACCACCCAGCAGTAACTGCATATGCACATGTAACAATAACGGATGGGGCTCCCAGGACAGCCCCAAAGAAAGAGGATATAAGAGGCTGACTCAGAAGACTAACAAGCACCCTTTCTAGCATCCCAAATCATCGCTTGTTTTCACTAGACAATCTTCTGCCGATCATCCTCGGTACTTTCGGTACTAAAAGCAAAATAATATCCCAAGCCTCTTCTTCTTCCAGCGTAACCGGCACAGACGCTGAGGTCAACCGCAATTTAGCTATTCTCATCGACGGCTGCACTGATCATCGAGATTCGATGGATCCGAGGGTCACCGTTGCCTTCGCAGCCATCCTCGACGCTGCCTCCACAGCTTCCGATCCCTCGACAACGCCTCAGCGTGACCCAATCTGTAAGGCACTGCCACAGTGCAGTGTTAGGAGGGTGCACAAGCGCCTTAAGTAGTACTAGATACTGTGAGTTAGCAACCCAATTAAAGCTTCGCTCTTGGGAGACCAGCCTTTGCAGGCAGCGCGTTGTGTCGTGCGGGGAGGTAGAGTCGGGGATGTCTCAAGGGAACGGAAAGATCCCTGGGAGTGGGTAGTACCCGGACAACAACCAACGCCCAGAACTAATACTCCAACCAGTGGTGTAACACGAAGGAGGTAGCTGAGGCCAAGTTATGAGTAGCATCCAACCGAATGGATGGTATCTGGATGAAGAGAATCGCTCTGGTGGCGTGCTCCCAACGGGCGTAGTTGTGCAGAATCACTCCGGTTGCGTGCTCTGCAGCGCCGCGGGTAAGGAGTCATAACCCGTCCTTACAGTCATTTACGACTATCGCGGGAAGTCACACAACTGATGAGGATCCCAGAAAGACTTATTAGTCTGCAGCCAAGGTGGTGCACCACAATTAGCAGTAGGAGTACCGACCTCCAGAATGCTCGCTGGGCACGCGAAGGGCATAGCCCGTAGTCGAACTAGAGTTTGGGAAGACGCGCGCTGCAAGAGTACCAGCAAGGCCGAGAGCCCAGTGTGGCGTGTCAAGAGACACATACGGTGGAGTCTCACCGAAAGTGGCGTAAAGCGTCGCGGGAAAATCTCGATACTGTCGCTCGTAGAAGTATGACGTACCTCCTCAGACAACGCCCTCGATTGAAGGGAAAGGGAAGCGGGGGAGGCAACTGAATAGCCGGCAGACGCGTACCAAGAATTCATAGACTTTAAAGTCAAGGATCCGGTTACCAGGGGCATAGTTTACAATGAGACTTAGCCTTGACATACACATACATGCCAAGTCCTACCGCGGCGGCTCATCCGCGTCAATAATATACAGTTACAACTAAATAATGGAACGAAAACTACAAATTACCTTGCGACGTGGCAGGGAATGACGAATGAATCAAATGAAATAAATCAAATCACATATAAAGCCGCATGCACGCGTATACCACGTGGGTTAGCACAGCGCGCGGGGCAGAAGCGCACGCCCTCGTATCAGTGACTGACACTGTCGGCCACTGGCCACGTCGCTTGTAAACAGTACACATTCCGGCTATAGTGGTGCTGTGTGCCTGGCCCAAATCGGAGAGCCTGAGCTCTACACAACCTCCACCGCTGGTCTGGAGCCTTCTTCTACTCTCACTTTCACTAGACCTACACGCCATCACGCCCTCGCTGGAGCCTCCCTCGACTATTCGATATTTACTCCGTTGCAGAGCATCGTCGGTGAGGTGCCGCAAATCAAGAGCCCCTACGCCTCCACCGACCACCTGGCTCTCTGCACCAACTTAGCGCAAATACCACCGTGTCTGTTGCAGCACTACTACCCAGCAGAAGATGGGCTCTACGACTAGATCATGGCCGCGGGGCTGCGTAGTTCCCACGAAGCCGGTAGCCTTTGGACCATTCCCTACAACGCGGACTTCGTACATGATGTGCTCCATCTTGTCGTGCTGAAGTCACCAAAGAAGACCTCGCCGGATTCGCGGACACCATGTCTCTCTCAGACCACTATGTGGGCGCTCTCGGCCAAGGAACCCACGAGCGCTTCGGCTTCTTCTGTTACAATCTACAGACGAGCAAGTCTGACGCTATTCTTCTCCGAAAGTATTTGAAGGATACCTTCGGCAACTGTGATAGCCAGTAGTACAACATAGTCACTCCCCAGCTCGCCAATCTCGGCGCCCAGGCTCTTGCCGTGGAAATAGTCAAGCAGCCTTCTGCCGCTTTGCGCAAATCACGCCGCACGGAGAAGGGAGACAACTGACATCCTAACACTCCGTCTCAGTACTCTCGAAAAGTACACAGTGAGCTCCGCAGTATTGAGAGGAGGTTATTGGGGCGTCGGGTTATGTCACTTGAGCCATCCGGTTCAGATTCCGCAATATCCCTGTATGCTCATTATACAGGCGACCGGCCTTTCGAGCGCCTCTGATTCCAGTCGGATCAGTCGACCACGACTGGCCGATGAAATAAGTGGACAATTGACTGGACAAGGAGATCTACCAGCACATCTGATCGGACCTGGCTCACCGATGAAACCAATGCGGGTATCCTATCTCCAAATTCTTCATCGTTACCACCGACAAACGCCGACTGGTGCTCAGGCTTCTACACCAATCCCCCTCGTTTCGATCACACCCCGTACGTAGGAAAATCCTGGAGTATTTGCACTTCAACTGCATCAGTTCCACCACATTTCTAGTTTTGAAATCCAGAATGGATAGCACCATTTCTATCTCCACTCTGATGTGCACAACTGGTTCCTACATACTCTGGGAGGTGGTTGTTATCGCTAAATCGCCCTTCCTTTCAGCTGGAACCTCAGCCCCGAATATCTCATCAAGGTCATGCAGCCGATCGTCAACTACGTCTGCAGCGAGCTAGGCCTGAAATTACAACCGTCTATGGGCGAATTACTGGTAGTTCCAGACGGGCGTCAGGTGAAAGTTGTCGCCCAATCCTCTGTTCAACTCCTCCTCGACTCATGTGCCCTGACCCGGAGAATTGAGAAATGCTCAGAGGCCCGGAGAAGCGCAATCGAGCACCTAGAACTCACCGTAGATACTACCCACATGTACTTCGAAATCACCCCCGTCAGACTGGCCAAGTTGCGCGATGGTTTCTCACAATTACACTGCAAAGCTCTTCGCACCCGGCGCTTGGCCAAGTTCTCACAGCTGCGCAGTTTCTGCATTGTCGCGGTCTCGTGCGGACTTGTGATTCCCCTTGCTCAGCTCCACATCCAATCTTTCTACGGCTTCCTGAATCAGGGAGCGGGAAGACGGGTCCGCCTGGCCAACCGAGCCACCCGCAATCTCAAGCACAGTAGATCGCTGGGGACATACGCCGACACCAGAGCCATAAGCCACCGACCAGGCACCCTAGCTCTCCATCTGGATGCCTCCACTAGGGCTGGTCAGGGCAGTAAGCTGGAGTCTGAGCTATGGCCCAGTGCCCAGGGGCAATGGGAAGCTCGCGAACTCTGAAATCCCACATATCGCTCAGGCTCCATGAATATGCTAGAACTTCTGGCCGTAACTGAAAACCACCGGAGATGTCGTCAGCAGCTGCAAATTCATCCAGGGGCCAATCTAAAGCTATCGGAAGGCAACGAGGTGGTAGTCGCGACCATAAACTCTATGATATCACCCTCATTCTTCCTCATGAGAGAGCTCCAAGTATTGCACTCCGTACTAGACCCGGACTTCCACCAATTGGACGGACGAGTGTAGTATCACTAGACTCGGAGGTCCGCCTGGTGGAGGTCCGAGTCTAGTAACACTAGCTCATACGCTACGGGCTGTGGAATTCCAGGATGCAGTTATACTGCGCAGCGTACTGCGACGTGTGGAAGTCCGTTCCTAGTTTTACTGCTCGGCGAAAGCACTTTTCCCAGTTCCGAATGCAGTTGTACTGCATTCGGAACTACGTAAAGTGCAGTTGCGCAGCGCAACTACTGGAACTGAACTGAACGTTCACTGCGCGTGGGGAATGTCCGGTCTCGCTCGACTACATTTCCGTACTGCTACATAAATAGTCCTTCTAAAGTACTCTGGCGAATCTACATTTTCACCATCATACCCCACCATCACCCCGACTCCCTCGTCCTCTCCACTCCCAACAGCCCGTACTCCCCTCATCACATCGCATACCACACGTCTCGCCACTCTTGAACGGCGCCATCCGTCCCGCCCACCTTCCCTTCCAGTTCGTACACCACACCCCTCCATCACCCGCACCCCCTCACCTTCTCCACGTCCAACAGCTCGCACTCTCAGCATCGCATCGAACACTAAACGTCGTGCCACTCTTGATCGACGTCGCTCGCCCCGCCCGCTTTTCCTTCCAGTTTGTACACCGCACCCCACCACCATCCGCATGGCCTCGCCTTCTCCACCTCCAACAGCCCGCACTCCCTGCATCGCATCGCACTCCACCGCCAACAGCCCGCACATCCCGCATCGAGTGGCTCGCCACACGCCTCGCCACTATTCAACGACGTCACCCATCCCGCCCACCACCCTTTCCAGTTTGCACACCACACCACCCCATCACCTGCACTCCTGCACCCTCTCCACCTCCAATAGCCCGCACTACCCGCATCGCGTCGCACACCACACGTCTCGCCACTCTTCAACGACGCCTCTCGTCCCGCCCAAATCCTTCGCGCACGTGCAAATACGGTTTTGATTACGCGCTGCGTACCTGTGCACGCCGTCGCATCACAAGAAAAAACCTTCGCTCGATACTTTCTGTTCACGGCAGGGTACCTTTGCAGATCTGACGAGGTGGCGTCCCGCGTCGCTGCGCTTTAAATAAGGCCTGTGGCAGGTTCTTGCATTCCATAGTTCCGCGCCGTGCCTTGGAAAAACCCTAGACCGTACGAAATTTTGAAACACTTTCGATTACGGATATTACAGTATCACTGCTTTTCGATTCCCACCTGTTGTTGTAGTATCCGTCAGGGAATTCATCATGTTCCCTTGTCGACACAGCCAAGAGCGTGTGTGTGTGTCGAATGGCAGGCCCCGGCTTCCACCCTGACCACTCCCGCGTGCACGAGACCTGCACTAGGTTTCGTGAACGCAGAAGTGCTCGCAAGCGGACCTACAGTCTTGTACTAACTGAAAACAAGAAGACAGCTCCACCCGTGGAAAATGTCCTACCTCTCCGTTCTCTCACTCCTCCCGCCACCCCTTCTCCTCGTACCCATCCTCGCCAGCCCTCAATATGCGCTGCAAATATCGGCACTGATTCTACTCGTCTTCCGACGCGTACTCCCTTTCTAAACACGAGCAACATTGTAACTTCCGAATACACCGACCGGCCGAGCTCGTCCCTACTCCCCCGCAAGGTTCACCCGCCCCAGAACCTCCTGTCTACTACGATGATAACGTCCTTTCTGATGAGGCTTCGGAGCCTCTGCTTCCCTTGCTCCCATTCCTGTATTACTCTGGTGCAGAACCGACCACAAGTAAGACCGGCCTCCTTATACAATCTATCGCAGTTTCTCCTGCAGAAGTAGAGAGGAATGCCGGCCCGCGCACCGTTGACAATATCATCTCTATCCTGAGGGATTCCGACTTCTCTCCCGCCCGCTTTGGAGACCGCATTCGCTCCTCACAAGAGTGTCGCTCCCTCACACTCGCTGTTGTCGAGAAGGACCTTCACCATCAGGGATTCTCCGCAAATCGTGTGTTGGACCACAGAGGTACGTCCTTCGGAACTGCCTACTTTTGGGACTCTGTCGAGATCCCGAGAAAGAATGTAGCGCAAGATAACACAGAGTCTTGCTACATCCGCCCTTCTGGTGACCCCCCGCAGAGCGACTCACATCATTTCGCGCATCCCCTGCAGACTGACGTGCACCGACTAGCTTCTCAAGACCTCAAGGAAGAAGTCATGGGTAGCGAGCTCCACGGTATCATCTGGGACGCCGGGACGTCGGGGACCCACTCGTTTGTCGGTTCCATACAGATCTTTACGTATAACTCAGCTACTACACTTAAGAATAGCGCCCTCGTTGCCCATTCTGTGCATCTCACTTTCCTCAACTTCACTTCCGCTTTCCGCCGAGGCTGCATAATATCCCGGCACCCCGTCGTTGGCTATCTTCCTGTCCAGCTCTTCCCCACCGGTGAAGGTAGATACTTTGACGCCCTTCCACCTTCTTCGACTACTCGCGCACGAGACATCAAAACCTCCGTACTACACACCGCTCTGCACTCTCTGCTATCGCCTCTGTATGAAAAAGCCCTCGAAGGCTTCCCATACTCAGATGCCTACCATTGTCTCTGGAAACGTCAACCAGTCCTCACCAGCTCCTGTTCCAACATATCCGAGGCGGAGGACAACATCGGCACTCAACCAGCCACTAAACCCAGCCAACTCTGCCACCGTTGCGTAGTACCTTCAAAGGTCATCACTTCGTCCGCCTCATTCCCGTCGCGCACCTCGCAGTTCACCATCCTTCTTCGCAGAAAAGTGGCCAACCTTGAGGCCCACGCCGCTGCTCATGTATTGCTGGCCAGGCCAGCTCAGGCACGAGCTGCCACCGCACAGGCGCAACAAACCCTCGCCACCTCCTTCCTGCGGAGGTTGCTGTCCTTTCTGGAAACATGTCCCCTGCTCCCGTCCGATTCTCATCTCGACATGCACTGCATTTTCGGTTTCGAACCGCTCCACAATTTCCGCCTCGGCATCTCCAAGCTAATCAAGACCTGCATATTTTTTAGGCTCGACCCCCCCGTCCTATTCGAAGCGCAAGCTTCGGCTGGAAACAGTCGGAAGCAGTTCAGAACCATCCGCACAGATTTCCTTCGGGGAGTGAACACAGTTCCAGCTGCCATTCAGAGGGACTTCTACGTTCCCGGCCTACACGTCGACTTCTCCGCCTCCGAAAGAGGCAGTCGCCCGCACAGACTGTACACATAGGAAGGAGTCCACAGCACGCTGGAGGCCAAAAAATATAAGTCCATTGCCATGGTCTTCCCAATTATCGCAGGAATCATAGACCATTGCTGTGATGAAACTGACCTCGCGCCCCTCGCATCTGTTTGCGCTCAGTACTCAGAAATTTTAAATTTCAGCTCTAGACAGAGAATAGAGAAGCAGTTGAGCTTCGCCGAGGTTGACTACCTAGAGGACCGTGTCATTAAGTATAAAGCCTCCTTGCTCCACATCTTTGGGGACCACCACCCGATCAGGCTCAAGACCCTCAAGTTTCATCTCCTAACCCACCTCGCAGATGACATCCGCAACTTTGGAGACCTACAACATCCAGATGCCGGTGTTCATCAACACGCCCACACCGCATTCAAGCAAAACTACCGCCGTACCTCCGAGCGAAAGGCAACAGCCATGCACGAGACAGTCCCCCGAATCCAGGACTCCGAAAACCTTGCTGCCGTTCGAGCGCACCTCGGCTCCGTCTCCCAATCGTATCGCCTCACAACCCTGCACAGGAACCTAAACGACAGGCACAGGGCGCGTCTTGTCACGGAAGGCTTCAGAATGTACCTCCCCGAACTCGCTCATTCCAGAACCCTCTCCAAGCCGCTTCTCGGAAACGAAGAAGGCAGCCTCACCGCTGCGATGCCCCAGTCACTACGCGGAGAAGCTCCCGACATCTCCATCGATCTTCTTGTCCAGCTTGGTGACCAGGGCAACACTGTGCCGCTGGACCTCGCCTTTGCCAAGCTTCTCTAGAAGCATTCGGTCCAGACATGTGACACTCTCCAAATTATTCTCGTCAAAAGTGGTTACGTTCTCGGCGGGCTCTGGCCTTCCTTCGACGAGTATAATCCCGACCTGAACGCCATCCCGCTCGACCCAATGCAGAAACATGTCATGCAGGGCGTTTATGCAAATAGCAGCTTCGACCCGACGAAACAACAGCGATTCAGCTTGTGCTCCTGGCCGCTGACGACGAAGAACACGTAGACACCGTATGGGTGGCCAAGGTTCCGTCTCTCTTCCGAATGTATGGGCGTAAATCAATGTAACCTACCCAGTATGCCTTCGTTCGGTACATAGATTGTATTCCACCAATCGACGCTGTTGATGGCACTGTGCAATGCGTTTGTTTGCGGTGGTCTACAGATAAGAATGTAAATCGCACAGAACATCCCGTCTCGCTCCTACAAATGTACCGAAGAGGCCGTCAAGCTACTACTTCTCCCTGGTTTGGCCTGTGCAGGGCCTCTACTATCATTGGGACAGCTCACGTGGTGCGGTCAAATTTGCACATCCACACTGTCATTCCTCGGCTCCACTGGCTCTACCATTGCTTCAACATTAACAGGATGTACAGGGACCCTGGTGCACGGCCAGTCCTACCTGAGCCCTCCCCACCAACGGACACGCCATTCTCTCTACACTAGAATGAAACAAACGAGAAAACTACGATCCGTTTAGTGAGCTACCAATATCAAAGTACGTTTTCTTTCCTTCTCTCTCTTCTGTTCATCCACAGTTACTCGTCCTCTGCTCCAACAACGGCGCGCGGGGGAGAATCCAAAGTTGTGGCAGGGATTCCGTGACAGGCCAGACGCGCCATCGCAAAGTTCATACGGTCCCTCGCTTGAGTCTGCACGTGCAACATAGCATACGACAACACCGTCAAGCACACTGGAGATGCTATCCGAAAACCACATCTTTCGTACCGCCACATAACATTTGATCCCTGAACCCATGTTTACCACATTTGTGGCTACTCCAGGGGCCCCTGCTAACAAATCTTCGCCATCCTCTTCACCAGACCGTTCCATTTCCTCATTCACCGACTCACACAACGCCCCCTCAACAGTAGAACCATACCGAAATATCACTTGCAGAACAATACCGCATAAAACGCTGCAAGCGCTGCATAGTATCTGCGCGGTTGCCAAGGGCAGGTATCTGGAAAACGTCAGGCTGCAAGTGGGCTGGCGCTGGCCGCCACGGCCCTCAGCGTGCTGTAGGCATGATACCACTGCTGCCGGCCAGGCGTCCAGGCGTGCGAGTTGCATGATAATCACGCACGCGGACGTCCCATCCTGTTGAGCATGGTACCCTTGGAACTTGTAAAGGACGTATCTCCCCAAAAAATTTCCAAATAGTATGTCACCATCGTCAAGATCACACACCTCCTCCAGTACAGAGCAATCACCGTATGTTAGATCCTGGACCTCGCTGAGGCGCCACCATGAGAAGTCTGGAGTCCTTTGCTCCTCTTCTGAACCCATCAGCCTCACCCG
The DNA here is from genome assembly GCA_032356245.1 of Endocladia muricata. Classification (NCBI taxonomy): domain Eukaryota; phylum Rhodophyta; class Florideophyceae; order Gigartinales; family Endocladiaceae; genus Endocladia; species Endocladia muricata. The sequence continues at coordinate 13,168 of JAUKWC010122370.1, forward strand.
CGCCTCAAGTGCCTGAGATGAGCGCTCTACCCGCTCGCTGTCCGATACAAACGTGTTCTTCCGCGATACCAAGAAGAAATACCCAACCCATTGGAACAGCTAGTCCATAGCGTTTCTTTTCCGCGCGCTCATCACGTCAGAGATTGTCTGCCTTATCCTTGCACATAGAGCATTGTATGCTGAAGCAGTTTCCTCGCACTTGCGACGGGATTCGGCGTCCAATAACCAGGATGACCTGTTCCCGGTGCCGGGCTATACACGCACCATTTCAACCAATGCTCTCGCCTCATCGTAGTAGGAACGCGTATAGTACCCCTTAGGATTGACAGGAACCATCGGTGGATTCGGCACGACACCCTCCAGGCCGCCCACGGCAAGCTCCTCCGCCACGCATGGCTCACAGCCACCAGCCCAGTTCTGGATTGGAACAGAACTTGTTATGCCCAGCTCAGCAGTTCTATGGTGGCACCATTGCATAATCTTCTTGTCGATGGTCCTGGCAACACCAATATGCTTTGCTCCAACTTGTGTCATACGCTTCCGACTCTGACCACTTCTAGTTCCAGCATACGGTGTGGCCTGCTGGGTGCCACCAAAATCCCGGGAGCCACGCGTAGCCTCTCGTTCTCCTGCTTGACATCCTCGAATGAGGATATGTAGTCACGGGAACTTATAAAGCGTTGCCTTAGTCGACATCCGCACCTCAAGGAGCTCTTTATGGGCCTGCCATAGCTTTTCCTTGTTGTCGTTGCCCCTTGTATTAAGACCAGCAATATCTTGCTCCTGCATCCTGACCTTGTTCGTCTACTCGGCAAGCATCGTTTGTAGCTCGAACGAACTGTATGGATGGAATCTAGCGATTGGGGCCCGGAGAAGTGGTGGGAAGAGCTGAGGAAGGCAGTAGCATGGAAATGCTTCGACCCGATCAGAAGAGCATCGAGCATATGAGCGAGCTAATCTTACAGTACTAGACACCAAGGGACCTTTTGCTGAACCTATTCAGCGGTACTTGCGTGACTGCAAAAGCATGTCCACGGCTTCCGAGACATCGCCGTCTCGTGAGGTGCGAGAGAGACAACGACTGCGTCAGTCAGGCTCTACCGAGCTTGGCTGAAGCGTTTTGCGAGAGTGATGTGAGCACCGCGTGCGACATTGGTGACCCTCCACGGATTGTGGAGCTTTCCACGAGGCACTTGCGCAGCGTGAAACGGAATGTGTCTGCTAGGAGGGTGGGTAACCTTGCGGGTGCTCGTGCTGGGTGTCGCCAGTGTCAATGTCTGCTGGGCTACATAGTCCGGTTTATTGCGAACTACGAAGGGGATTTCAAGCTTTACATGCATTATTCACGGGCGTCGGTGGGCACCTGGCCGGCGAATTATCACGCTCTGCTGGACATCCAAGACTCGCTAAAGTTACGGATGGGGGCAGCGATGGCGAGGTCTGTAGTGGTGGGTCCGTCGACGGTGATGTACGAAGGTGCGGGACACGGGGTGTTTGGGGACCTGGTCTTCGCGAAAGGAGAGACTATCCTCCCCTTCTGTGGAGCGCACCTGTACGCGGACTTGCTTGAGCGCAGTTGGAAGAAGACGAAGATCTACAGAGATGGAATTCTGGAGATCGAAAAACATTGTTTTAACCGGGATCCCTTCTTGTGGAAACGTGGGCGGAGTTCTGTGGGGTTCTGAGGCATAACTTGTACATCATACTGGCACGAGTTTGTGTGGTGGGGTTTGTGGAAGACGCTCGGTACTTGCTTGCGGATGAGGAGGAGCGAAATAGAGGTACTTCTAGAGCTCGAGACACAAACGTGGAGTTTGATGGGTATCGAGGGGAATTGTCGTAGAGAGTTCCACGTTAACTAAACACTGTGACGGGTCGTGCGACGCGTGGGATTCTGAACGGCAAAGAGCTGTTCACAAACTACGGGAAAAAGGTCAGCTTCTAAGTTCGTAGTAAGTACTTCCAAAATAATGTACAGGTTGACAAACTTGAATTCCAAGCGCCAAATTGAGAACCAGTTCCGGCGAGTAAGCCACACTTTAGCGGCTGAGAAAGACTTCGGCTCAACCGCAAGAAAGGTCGCCCAGAAAATCGGGCGATTTTGGGGCCGCTGTTGCAGGAAAGAGAGGTTTCAGTCGTAATAGAAATTTAGACTAGGGGGTTTTCACTAGTGACAGGGGCTGAGATCTACTCATGTGAAAACACATGAGCAGATGGATGTGCGAACTTTCATCTGAAAAACAACATCCATCTGTCCATGTATTCTTACATGAGCAGATCCCAACCCCTGTCATTAGTGACACCATACCGATCTTGAAAATTACTTGCTCTTCAGAGCCACGAAATACACGTGGTTCGGTTTGTTTCTACTCTCAGTATCACACCTGCAAGAGTGGCTCAGTAGCCGAATAGAGGTTGTCACTAGTGACAGGGGCTAAGATCTACACGTGTGAGAACACATTCGTACATGAACGTGCGAAATTTAATCTGGAAAACAACATCCATCTGCCCATGTATCTTAACATGGGTATATCTCAACCTCTGTCACTAGTGACTGCCCACCGACCTTGAACATTACTTACTTTCCGATGCCATGAGATACACGTGTACAATTTCTCTTTGACGTCGACTCGAGGATTGGTATGTTTCTACGCTCGGTAATACACGTCTAAGAGCTCTTAAATGGCCGAATAGGGGGGTGTCACTTGTGACAGGGGCTACGATATATACACATGTAAAAACATATGAGCAGATGGATGAGCGAAAAGTAATCCAAAAAACAACATCCACCTGCCCACGTATTTTCACATTTTTAGATCTCCGCCCCTGTCACTAGTGACACCCAGCCAATCATAAGAATTACTTACTTTGCAACGCCACGCAAAATACGTTTAGAACCTCTCTTTGACATCGAGTCGAGGTTTAGTTTGTTTCTACTCTTTCTGTGATACGTGTAGGACGTGTTCCCCACAAAAATTCTGTGCCTCCTGTTTTGCACGGGTCAACTATAGCACGGCTACGGTAAGGGTGGGGTGACGTGTTAGCGTCAGTACTCCTCACATGCTTCGAAGGATAGGTGTCAGCATAGGGTACGAAGAAAGTTATCCCGTATGATGGGATGCCGACTCGACTGTAGGCCTCAGCCTTGCCCTACAATTAGCATCAACTTGACGCAAACCACGCGGTGACAGATGTATGAATTTGTGCGCACATTTTTAACCAGTGGCGGATCCATGCACAAAGCATGCTCTCCTACACGAACGCAACGCGGAGGACACAACCACTACGTTTGAGCCCTGCGGTATAGTTGAACGTCTTATGCTCGGCACGCACTACACTGGGGCCGTCCAGCAGCACTCGTGCATTGTGCCACGCCTTACGTGGATTACAGGTTGGTCCATGTTTACGTTCCAATACTTTTCCGATACTGTCCGAGAAATCAGCGCAGAGTTTTACACTTCATCTCGTGGCTAATAACGTCGGCAAGATTCTGGGTGAGCCAGTGCACCCGAACATCTCTGAAAATAATGCTCAGTTTCGTAGATCCGCAGATACCGCATAAAGTGTGTAGTAGTCGCCAGTTCAGTTGCCCTAAGTCTGTCGGAAGGCAATTAAGAGTATGAAGGGCCCAAGGTTAGCGTATCCACATGAGGCAGGCTATAAGCCATTATGTGACATTGTGGTACGTAAGGTGAGATGCAGAACTGTAATGTACTGCACAATTCGCAGTTCGGGCTGGATGTTTTACTAGGAAATGAATTGCGGGTAGTGGATGCGCGCGTTCACTGGACGCTGCAGTTCAAAAAAATTATGTTTTGGAAGTCTGCGCCCATGCGAACAACCGCGGTACTACACGAGCGCCACGTTCTGGAATGCCACGGAAGACAGCAGTCCACGGCATTCCAAAGTTTGCAGTTCGGGTGGAAGGTTTACTAGGCAACCGCACCCGGTGGACGTCCGCATCCATTTCCGGAAATGCAGACGTTTCACGCCTACAGAGCTTCGACGATTTGCGGATCAACCAAACAGTCTTAAGACCGGTTCTTCGCATCTTGACACCAACATTTGATCGCCTTGCCGTATGGGGCAACCTATCCTGCCCGCCTTCCAACTCCAAGCACCATTTTCCGAGCATATTGGCGGTAGACCTCCTCCCGGAATCCTGAAAGGGGTCCGAAATAAACTGTTTGACTCCCCAGCCCAAACTACTGGACCTCACCTGTGCTAAACATTTCAAAGAACAGGGCGCGGGGATCCTCGTCACGCCCTATTGGCCCGCTCAGTCCCGGTGCGCTAAGCTCCCGCCGTGGCTCGGGTGCACCTGTAGAAAGGGCACGAGTTCTACGTATCCCCATTATAGACACCACCATTCTAAAGCCACCACCCTCGGAGCTGGCCTTGTGCAGCCTACCACCAAGCAAATAGAACAAAGCAGGACTCCCGAGGAAATCTACCGACACGCCGCGCAACGTACCGCCTGCGCCGATCATATGGAGAGCAGCGTAGCTATTGCCGGCCGCATGACGTATGCAAAGACCAAGTCCACTTGTATCTTCATCAACTTGCATTGGAAGAAACCATCGGAAATCTTCGCCGCTGACTAGTCACCCCCACTGGAGGGCAATCGAAGCGTCATTCTACGCTATTTAATGCGGCTTAGTACAAACTGACACGAAGGTGGGATTTCAGTCCGCAACTACATCATTGCAGTGGTGACGGCACACAGGCCAGTTGGAATCCAGATCCTGTACACCCCATTGCTAAAATTGACAGTGTGGGCCAACCAACAATCGAACTTTATGAAACCATCATCGACAAACACTCGCGTAGTGACGGAGTACCGGGGCCTACTAGAACACGCCTCAAATGCCATCTATACGGCGGGCATGAGCGCACCGATCCAAAACATCAATTTTCTAATCGACGCTACCACTGTCGTTACAGGATTTATGTTCTTTGAGCAAGGAGAGTCCAGGGCGTCGCTAAAAATCACAAACATCTCCATGGGCTGTACAATGGTGTAAGTTCCAATCGCTATCCATAAAGACCAGGGTCACATTGTACATACACTGCAATACGAGCGGGCCGAAAAAGTCTCACTAATCGACCTGCCTTAGAGGCACGACACCTTTCGTCGCATCACCAAGCCCAAACGCCGATACCACCGGGTGCTACTAGACCACAAACTCACCTCGAACGCTCTCCTAATCTCGGGATGGCACTAGCGGTATGTCGCAATACTAAGGAACACTCCACCCCCGCAAGTTTTATAGACGTCAAATTCTCTAGGAATAGAGACCATATCCAGCAGGACCACCATCAGCGTACATCTCTATCGCATTTGGATATGGGACGAGTGGTCTCCGACCAGCACAACGATTGAGCAGCACTACCTGAACCCTAGAGTAATACTAACCGAACGTTCCCGGTTTACTTTCGGATTTTTATTGAATAGCCAGATTTGTGAATGTATAGGATCTTTAAAGTCGGGTTAAACGGTCACACATACTTTTGTAGCCAATGGTTCATACGAAGGGGCTCCGAATGCCCTCCCACGAGGATTTAGTCATGGAGCTACGCAGGCTCGAGACTACGGCCCAAAGGGGGACCACATCCTGAAGCTAAACCAGCGTTGCTTACACGCTTGCAGGCACCTGTGGCAGGCCACCCAACATTAAGCGCATATGCATATGCATTCTATTAACAGAGCGTGCGCCCGAAACAGCCTCACGGAGAGGGGATTTATCAGGCCGGCACAGAAGACAATCAAACACTCTTTTTAGCCTTTAAAGTCGATTCTTATAGTATCTGTGATATTCAGGAGGAAGCAATGAGCCCATAGTATACATTATAGCGAAGTGAGGGTTCAAGTAAGTTTGTTTTGACAAGAACAACACGTCTGTCATGAGATTGACTGTAAAAGCCAGAGTCTGTCCTTGCACGCAGACAACTTGGCATTATACAGACTTGTTTGCCTGATCGGAGACGAATGTTACCTCTTTGCAAGACCCAATGCATTTGTGTCTGGACCAATTAGGAAAGAAGGTCATTCACAATCATTGCGAAAGGCTGTTTCTTCGTCGAGGTTTAGCGGATGACAAATGTGCTGTTACATACTTTTCGAGACACCGGACTCTCAATTTCAGCTTGGAAATTATTGTTCACCCAAGAACGTTGTATGTGTAGGCATGCGAGCCTGTCGATTACCCTGAGTATATGCCAGCAGAAACATGAATATGTCTTCAGCGGACGGTTGCTCTTTCCTTCAGGTCAAGTCTCAGATCAACATATAGCGAGAATCGAACCATGTGTTCGCAGATTTTTTTAACAGATCCTGATAGACCCGCGAGATTCATCAAGTAACACCTGGGTTCGCAAACGACAAGCAAGTCGTACCAATGTTCATTTGTACTCTAGAAGGCAGTAATAGTAAAGAGGTTACTCACACCAACAAGAACACGCGGCTATCACATATTTGAGTGTGTAGATTGTCCCGTCGGAAAGCGAGAACATACCAAGCGCTCTTGCTTGTGCATACACAGCCCCAAGCACCTGTTAAATGACAACCTGCAAATGCCCCCCGACATCTCAGATTAATGCCATATGCAGCTTGGCTTTCGCGCGAAATGTAGCGTCAGGAAGTTTCTAATGTACCACAGCTACTATTGAATATATATACTATATGAATGACCCCCAAGCTTTTGACGGGATACATGCATGCCTTGTACTGCACACGGAAAGAAGAAGAAAAACCTTCACGAAGCTGAAGACCCCAAAATACTATGAATGATTCGGCGATATTCTGGCATCCACCATGTACTCAACAACTCGATTTGGAACTTCGCGCAGGACCTCCGCAGCCAGCGCATCCATAGGCTTCCGTGGATCAAATTTGGTGAATTGGACAATATCATGCTTGGCTTGACGCCCACTGGAACTGCGTAGCAACTCTTCGTCACCATCAAGTCTCCTCATAGCTGAGAAATTCGCGTTCCCGATGCCAACAATCACAATTGCCATAGGGGTATTGTATGAGCACTCAATAATGGTATCAATCGTACTGTTCAGATCGCTGATCATCCCGTCTGTCAAAATCAGGAGAACAGTAAAGTGCTGATGAGGCTGAGAAATAGGGTATGCCGACGCCAGGCGCATACAGTTTCGGATCAAGGGCGTTATGTTCGTTGGTCCGGAAAGTGAAACATTCTGCGCAGCCTGCTCGTAAGCGGCTAGCAATCCGGAAACACCTATCACGCGCGGGTCCTGTTGTCCGGTCAGAGCAAAGTCAAAATTGGGCGACGGACCTTGTCCAGGTAATACTGCACCAAACCCAAGAGCCGTCATGGACTCGTCTGGAATGTACGCAGAGAGGGTGGTGCCCACCGCGTATAGCGCTTGTGCGTACTGATTTGGCTGCCCGGGGTCTCCCATGTAATGAAGAGAGTCTCGATTATTCACAGGACCGTTCGACTTTGTAAAGTCCACGGCCACGACGAAATTGAGTCGGAGACCACCCTGGAGATAGGATATAAAATGAGGAAGCTCTACAGCATCTGCGCGATGCACAATCAATTGACCAGAGTGTTCGTAACGCAAGCGCTTCTTAGCCGCCTTCTTTGGGTTGATAACGTTGAGCAAAGGTTTTGTTGTGAGATCAGCCAAGGTAAATGAGGCCTCCCCTATGAGGTCATGCGGCGTCAACTTGTCCCAGTCGTGTACGGTAGCCTTGAGCCGGACTGAATCCCACGCCTGACCGTTTGCTGAGATCATGAGCGTATGCGGTTTCCACATAGGATTCAAGTTCTTCAAGACCGTTTCAGATCGGAACAGAAACGATGCTCCCGTAGCCGTGATTTGCTCCAGTGTGTAGTAAGGATCCGACAGGCCGAGCATGTCCTTTCGGTCTAGGTTTTTCCCGGCCAGCAACAACTTGACTCGCACCTTACCCGCCTGGCTTTCATCATGTGCCCGAATAATGAGCTGCCCATGATTCTTCTTACTCAATGGGTGTCTCAACTTGACATGCACCAGGCCATTCCGCACCACCTCTGCCAACGTTGTTTCACACTCCCCAAGCGCATCCCCTGTCAGTGTTGACTTCCGATCCACGTCTATCACCACAAACCGCAGCGGTTGGTGCTGCTCAAATTGATACGACAACCGTATGCGCCGGGCCCACGACGGCGACAGTGTGTTTTCCAACATCTCGGTCATACCCATCTTGCGCCAATTGCCGGCTACCCCCTGCGTGGACCCCCCTACGTACTTCATCTTGTCTGCCAACTCAAACACCGTGCAGATAGGATCTGAAACCCCCACCCAGTCCCGATCCCTCAACCCTACTGCCTTCAACTCCAAGCTCACATTTGCAACGCGAGGCCTTCCCCCCGCTACATTCATCCGCGCCATTCCGCTCGTCACGAGCCCCACCTGACTCGCACCTCCCCCCCCTATGGACCCGTTGCCGGGACCAGGATAACCATCGGGCATCGCCATGCCCTGCGAACCGCCTGTATTCGATGGCTTCTCCGTACCGGGCGGGAACTGTCCCACAGTCGGCCTCGAATGCGGATACAGCGATGGCTTTTCCTGAAACCCCCCCCCGCCACCGCCCGTTCCCTGTGCATCCGGCGACATGTCCGGACAACCCAACTCGTGGTGCAGCGGCGGATTTGCATAAAATGGCTGTACATGCGGTAGCGACGGCTGCCCCTGGTGCACGTCAGACGGATAATACCCCGACGACGGAGCGTACGAAGGCTGCGACGTCACATGCCCGGCGTTGTTGGAATACGGCGGCGGCGACGACAGCCCATACGACGGTTGATGATGCTGCGGGGGATGCGGTTGATGATGCTGCGGGGGATGCGGTTGATGATACAGCTGCTGCTGCTGATGATGATGCGGCTGTTGGTGTTGGTGTTGCTCTAGCTGGTGCGGCGACGGATGGGCGTACATATCAGGATGTGGCGCAGGGGTGGCAGAACCCCAAGCAGCGGTTCGCGGGGCCCTACGGTCGGAGGGAGCAGTGGAAGGAGTCGGCCAGGCGGACGCGGGCGCAATTGACGGACGCGATTGCGGCGGATGGTGACCATCGAAGGGGAAGGGCAGGGTGGAGTGGTTTGGATGGGACAGCGGGGGCGGGGCAGACGGGGGGGGCGGGGGGGCGGACGGGGG
>JAUKWC010122481.1:2953-22320 GCA_032356245.1 Endocladia muricata
CCCCCGGGGTGCGGAGGGCGTATGCGGTTTGAGAAGAGGATACGCGATAAAACTAATGAGGATAGCTGGCAGTGTAAGAAAATAAGATGAGATAATTGGAGAGACGGATTGCTGTTGATTGAATCAGTCATCGCAGGCTAATTAGTGGATATATTTCGATCGATAAAAGTACTGTGATGTGATCCGAGCACTCAAAACAGATCTTGCCATTAACTGGATGGATACCCACAGAGGAGACACCGGTCGTGAATGTGCACTGTTGTGCGAGCATCGCCTGCGTAGTGTCTTCTTTGCTGTAGACGATAGGGACGGCTTTAACTCCTTTCGTTGGTATCGAAAAGGCCATCATCGTGTCTTCATTCGGAGCTTTTGCAAATAGAGTGCACGGGAAACAAACTGAGATAGTTTATACCAGTAGCCTCGCGTCAAATCCTATGCACAATGGTGTGTACTTTGGAGAAGCTGGAGCATCTGTAGCAGAACCACGCACTGCAAAATATGCATGCTCCTCTCTTCACCAGCGAAACGTCCCAGATTCGGCTTGATTTGACAATACCGGCACCTGCAATGAGAACTAGACTTTGAACATAGCCAAAGTATCTGTAGAGGCTTGGAAAGGAATGCAACACACTTTTCAGCGACGCGCAGGGCAACCCACTACCCCTGACTTCCCCCCCTTCATCACCGTCGCCGCCTCCCTCCCCTTTTTCCATTGCTCCACGACTCATCCTCCTCATCCTCACTCTCCGCCATCACGAAGACCTCTTTGATAGTTGGTAGCATCTGGCTCCTCCTTCGCTCATACCGTTTCTGCTCGCCCTTCCAGTATTCAAGAGGCGGGATACGCACCCGCTTACTCCGCCGCGGTCGGATTCCATCTAGACCCTCGTCGTCTTCTGCATCCTCCGCATGAGAATCATGAATTGTGGTCAGACCCAGACGTGTGAGCTCACGACTGGGAAGCGCTTTACGCTTCGAGCCAGTTGTTGGATGCGCCGCTTTTTTGCGTGCGGCCTTTCTGGGCTTGCGTTTAGACACCTTCTTGGACGACTCCGAGGGCGTCTGTTGCGGGCTGATATTCACGCCAGAGGTTCGTATCACTGATGAAAGTGGCACAGGAGCGGGAGACATCAGCCTGCATTGCCTATGTGCAGCCTCCGGGCAGGGGGGTGCATTGTCGTCGTCGTCGGGTTCGATGCTTTTGCCTTGCTCGTGGTCAACGGGTTCAATGTTCTCGCCTTGCTCGTGGTCAATAGGTTCGGTGTTTTCGCCTTGTTCATCGTCATCGGCTTGGATGTTGTCATCTTGCCCATCGTCATCCTCGAAGTCTGGAACCTCATATGGTTCACCATCATCGTCCTCGCTCATGGGGGCGTCTCCCAGGAGCTGGTGACCCATAATACCGCTGTTTGCGTCATCAGCGACGGGTGTCGAAAGCTGAGTCTCTGGTTGTTCCTCTGTGGTATCTGGAGACTCATCGTGAAGTGGCCGGCCCTGATCACTGGCTTCCCTGAACGATATCCGCTGAGAATGCCTGGGAATGACGACTGTGCCTTCAGCAGTTTCCTGCTCTTTCACCTCGTTTAGCTCAACAGCAATACCTGCCACCGAAGAGTGGACCATGGAACGAGTTCTCTTTTCAATACGAACGGATAGTCGAGGAGCAAACAATGAATCCTCTTCCTGTACGGGTTGCGGCTGTTGTCTCAGGATATCGGCGGACTCGACATCTGAGTCGGTCTCTGAGGCTAACTTTCGCGAGGAAGTTTGTACATTGCTCTTGTGGCTTTGAGGCCGCATACCCATACTTTTCTTTGAGGTATTACCAGTTACTTGACGAGGCGGTGAAGAGGGCGCAGGGGCAACGGAATGAAAAGATCGAACACTCCCGTGTGCGATACTCGAAGCACGCGAACGTCCAGCTAAAGACAGCTGCGGTGGTAATGGTGGCACATCATCATCTGAATCGAATGAGAGGCGAGCGCCCGCATAGAATAGAGAGCGTCCACCTGGGAGAGCGTTGGAAATCGGAGCAATATCATCGAATCGCGACGCGAGTGATAAGCGGGCGATAGACCGTCGCAAGCGGCATGCACTGATCGGGGTTCCAGAATCTTCTCGGTCTGCAGAACACTGAGCAGCTAAGCAAAGCCGCGCACTGGCATACCGCACACTGTGTCGCGACTTGCGCGTGCCGCTGGACTCGTTAATTTGATATAGTTTCGCGTTCGAGTTTTCCTCAAGATTCTGAGCTACGACATTCACACCTTTCGCATGATCAGAAGGAATATTCCCGTCGTTCTGACCATCCTCACCGCATGTCAACGAATCTTGAGCACCATTAATCTGTTTGCTAACATTCTCGGTGTCCACTTCATCGGAGGAGTCCTCCTTGCCAGCGTCCTCGTCCTCTCCGCGCCACTGCATTGAAGCATCTACCTTGATCTTCTTTGCTTGCATTGGGAATTCTTCTTCACGCCTAAACAGCACATCCATGGACCCATCGATATCGGCTGCGGAGCATTGCACGCCCCTTGCCCCCTCCTCGTCAACGGAGTCGTCCTCAACGACAAGTTCGAATATGCGGTCGCCTACTTTGCACTCAAATACACCACTTCCGCCAAGAGGAATGCCCCCAAGGCCTGCCGTTGGTGTTTGGGCCGCTACACTTAATCGCCTCTCCTTGTTGACACAGCTGCTTCTTCTGGCAGCCTGGAACGATGCCACGTCGGCTCGAACGTCTTCTAAGGCCACGTTTGGTTGTAATCCAACATTCACAGAGACACGCCTTGAGCGTGGGGTGGGTAAGTCGGCAATAGATGAAGCTCGACGTGAGGCATACGAGGCGGTGGATGCATAACCGAAAACCAAGCCGACGTCCTTTTCGCCGTGCTCCTCCTCGATACCAATTCTATCGACATGCTCGGCCTCCTCAATCACAATACCATGGTCATTCCCTCTGCTGCTGCAGTCCATTCCAATTGAATCCGCTTCATCACCATTCTGCAGCTGTAGTGTCCGCCCATAATCGCGGGAGCTCAAGCGTACCGCGATATCAACCTCCTGATCTGGTCGTACCTTGAGAATGCTTTTACGCGCAGGGGCACTTGCCCATGTCACAGTCGGACTGGCATCAGTCATTTCTTGATCGAGCTCTGCGGTTGCCTCCAGTTCCAAGGTTTGCGTTACGTCCTCTGGACCAACTTGACGCACATCCTGACTTAATCGTACACCTTTACGCGCTATGAGAGGACTAAGCATAATTTCGCTACCCCTTGCGGCTATCGCAGGACTTGCTTCAAATTGACTGTTCTGCGTCAGATCAGTCTCACCTAGTCCCATCGACAGAGACTCCGAGCTGCGACGCAGCATTTCAACCTCAAGGCTTTCCTCTGAGCACTCTGAGTCCGACTCCGGCAGACCCTGTTGCGCGTAGCGAATCTTTATACCATGAAAATCCACAAACTCTGGGCTCTCCTCTGGACCTACTGGAGGTAATCCTTTCGCTAGGCGGCTATAGGCGTCAAACAACATATACACGTCTTCTGCACCATATGCATTTCGAGTCATTTCCGGCACGGCATCGCGCGGGACCGGCTTGACGGCGACTGAGTCAAAATGGCAGACCCAGTCTCGCTCGACGAGCATAGCTTTTGAGGGATCTGCACGTGCAGTGGAAAAGGTTTGGAGGAATTGCTTCATGGCACGCCAGTCGAAGTTGTGTGTCGATTGTGTCGTACGCGGGAGAAACGCATCGGAGGACATCGTGAGAAGTCAACCTTCGAGCGGAGGAAGACGGTGGCAAACAATGCAAGGCTTGATTGAAGTTCGCCGACTATCCGCAAGCTAGTGTCGAAAGGGCCGAAAAGGCACGGCGCGAGGTCAAGATAGAAACAAAGGCGATGTTAAATGTTTCTGGTGGGAATTCTGTATATTTGAAATCGTAGAGTTAGAATTGTCGTTATTTTTCGAAACTTGCGGAAGAGCAACATTTGAATAGAACGATGCCCGCTTTTCATTTAAAAAGACTTCCTTGTTGACGACGTTTGAATATTCAAACGGGAATATCCAAGAAACCAATTAGGCGCGATCTTTTCGAACTCACACTTCACTCCACAGACATTCTTACTCTGCTCCTGCTTTTGGAAGTGTACAGCTTCTTCCCTTTTCCTTGGAGACTATTCGCAGCATTCTAAGGCTTACTTTACTACGTAGATCTAAAGATGCGTCGGCTTAGAAAGGACCAATTTGACTAGAGGACTCGCTGCTGCTCCTATTCGGAAAAGCGCATCTGAAGGCTGCTGCACGGCACGTACCGCGGAGTCAATAGTGGAATGGGGTGAGATCAGATTTGTCGTTTGTGCCAGTTCTTAGGAATGAGATGTAGCAGAATGGCTGCGAAGAACTCTCGAGGCCAGAGAGAGCACAAACCAATCGATGGCAGTTTGGAACGGAGAAGGGCAAGTATTGTTCAACCCCATATACGGCGGAGAGACCCCGTGGGTCGCAGTAGTACGTTTTGCTCAGCTTTTGTGAGACCCACGCGACACAATTGCATTAGTACTAGCTATGCATTACAGTACAAAATCTAATATGAACGGCGCTATTTTACTGGGTTTTCAAGCCGTGTATTCATAGTGTAGTGTTTCGAAGGGAGCACAAACTCGTTGTGGAATTACAGCTATTTGCCACCTCAAATTCATTTCTACACATACGCTGAAGTCTCTCGGCCGTCGTGCTGCCATGCGTGTGATACTCTACCAATCGCTTCGTCTTCTCCCGCCACCGCCATCATTGCAATACCTGTGCATCAGATGCACACACTTTCAATCTTTGTTGTACAAACTTCCCACGCGCTATCTAGTGCAACTTCCCATCCCCCTTTCCATGGATTGAATTGCCCTCCCAGGCTCCTGAAGCATGGGGCTGCTCCAGACTCTCGTGCTTGAAGCGCTCAGCAGCTACTTTCCTGCCGTTGATACAGACAGCCTGCGACTCAACTTGCTTCGCGGTAGTCTCGATCTCCGTGATGTGGAGCTTGCCCGAGACCGCGTTGCTGCCCCATTGGGTCTTCCGTTTCGTCTCACTAGCGGCTCTGTTGCGGCTATTGGTATCCGTGTTCCATGGGCGACTCTCTATTCCGCTGCCGTCAAATTAGACGCGCGCGGCGCTCGCTTCCGCTTCGAAGAAGTTCCTTTCAGCGATAGGAAAACTGATGTCTTCAAGGCACTGCGCGCAGCCCGACGTGGTGCTAAGAAACGAGCGTTAGCGGAGAATGAGAGAATAGAATCGGCGATCACGGTAGCATTACAAAAGTTCGTTCCGATGATGCTTGACCGCGTCGAGACCAATGTTGAAGACGTTGTTGCAGTTGTATCATTTGTATCTGGAGAGATGCTCAGAGTTGCCGTGGAACATATCCAGACAAAGCCAGCCACATGGTCAAGAAATCGGGGTGACCTTGCGAAGACTATTTCAGTGCGTGGACTCTCCGCTTCGTTGTCAAGGGACTCGGGAAGCGTTGTCATTTTTGAGAAAGCAAATTTTGACCTCGATATCGGCTTTAAAGAAGGACTCGTCAGCTCCCACTTACGACTTTCCGAGCGCGTGCGTTTACACTTTTCTCTTGGTATTCTGGAATTTTATCATGCTCTGACCGACCGCATAGCTTTATGGGACAATGCTGTGTCGAATAGCCGCCCTTGTGAGCACGTGAGTGAGAATCCTCTGGCATGGTTTCGATATGCTGTACGTGCTGTTCGCAGGAGGATGGAGGCAACCAAGCCTCACATTTCCCTATACCAATTGCGTGATGCCATACCCTCATTTCTTGAGTACGCACGTCTACATGTTCGACGTTTGCGAAAAGAGCAAAGCTTGGACAAGGACGAAGAGTTGCGAGTTACCGATCTAGAGGACTCATTCAGCACAGAGACTATTTTGTGGTTGCGCAGCCATGCACGAGCCGCAGCGAAGGCTGATGAGGTGACCGCTTTTGCCGCTAAGGACTGGCTGAGCTGGGCTCTTTTCGATCACAAAATGTCCAAGGATAGAGAGCAGCTTGCTGCCGATCTCCGTAAAGCAATATTTGTGGTAGACGAATATGGAACAGAAGAGGAGAATTGCACATCAAGAAAAAAAGATGGCTATGCACATGTAATGGCAAGGCACGGAAAGTGGTCGCAAGCAAAACTCAGCATAACATTGGAATCATTTAGCGTTTTCGTCGTCGATGATCAGCAGCAGCAACCCGTCGAATTAGTAATGGACGGAGTGGTTCTGCAAGCAGTGACGGATGCTTCTTTGCTTGCATACAGCGCGTCGGCAACCATAAGAGACCTGCATGTTTTAAATGGAGACATTATCGTATGCCAACGGCTGCAAGGATACCAGGTAAACAGCCCATCTACTAGCTCTCCACCACGATCATTTCTAAAACTTGAGCTCCAGAAATCGGCGTTTAGTTCAGTTTCTACGATTTCCATCGAATTTATTCCCGTTTCTGTCCTCTTGAATTCTGTGAGCTTATCATTCTACACCCAGCTGGCAACATTGCCTTCTCATGACGTGGGAAGTGGGTTTACAACACAGAAAGATGCTGGGACCGAAAAACAATTTGGCAGTGGTGCTAGTGTCATGGATTTATCACCTCAACAGAAGGAGAATCAGACATCAGATGCTTTTGTAGTCAACATAAATGTCCCAGCTGTCGAAATGATTCTCGAAAATGCCACGAATCATTCTTCAGCATTGATGATGCGTTGCACTAGTCTGTCTGTTTGCTTTCGCTCGGATCCGAAATCTCCAAGTTTTCAAGGATCGTGCGCTGCAAGCCTGCAAACTTGCAAACTTGCAAGTCACCGAGTCCTATCTGCATCAGCAGGTAAACTCTTCGTTGAAGTAACAGGAACAAGAGACGATCTCTTAAGTGTTTCCACTACAACGACTTTCATTGCGCGCGCGAACAGTATGGAGATGAATTTAGAGAAGCTGGATGGATTCCTGACCCTGGCTGGCATCCGCATCGTAATGCATACCATTAGCTGCGTTACTGAGGTGTTGGACGTGCTTGCACCGGTTAGTTTGTGGAGTCGTACAAAGCCGACGCAATCAGTGACGTATGGCGTGAATAACTCGATTCGAATAAGCATTCCGACTGCACACTTCCGGTTGCAGTTCGAGCAGCAGGAGGAAATCCCGACGCATGCTGACTTCAGCATACAAGCCACTAATATTGGCACGCAGAGAGGTGGAGAACTTTCTATAACATGCAGGAATGCAAGTATGCAAGTGCTGGGTGGCAATGGGTTCATCAGAGTCACCGAGACTTCACGACATCCTGCTGGGCTTAGGATTGTGAGGAGTGCTGTCGACTCCGAGGTTCCGTATGACATGGAGTTAACTTTCGGATTTTTCGACATCGGATTTGAAGAAGTCTCTCTCTGTGCTGTTGTTGTTACGGCCTCACGCCTTGCGGAAATATTCGACTTTAAGTCTCGTCCAGATCTGGATGAGGGAGGCAAAGAATCATTTGGAAGCTCCTCTTCAGACAACAGAGCCGGTAGTGGTCTCCGGCTTTCGTTGCTAGCTCATTCGGGGCAAATTGAGGTCAGATGTGAGCTTAGCCACATCCTACTTGCTGTTGATAATTTCTTTATCGTGCAGCAAGGCTCAGTCTCGTCTGGCTCTGTGGATAGTCTTCGACTGAAAGATTTAAGCAAGCTATCAGGCATCCACAGCGTGCCTGCAAAAAGCGTGTCCTCTTGTCTCTCGGAGCAATCCGAGCGCCGCGCACTTTCATTTAATTTATCTTCTAACTCACTCAATGTTTACTTACACTCGTTGCAACTCACAATTCTTCGCGTCTTCGTCGATCGTGCTACCATCGCAATTGAAAACCTAACTGCAGTCATTAGGGAAGCTGTCAATGTTGGTCTGAAGGAAGAAGCCGGGTATGAATTTGTACAAAAGCAGAGTAGGTCTAGAAAACGGTGGAGGATGTTATCTATCCAGGGCTCCAGTCTATCAATTTACCTGCCATCTGCCTCTACAACACTGGCTGGGATTTGTCTTGAGGCAGTGCAAACGACTATGACTCTTGCCCCTCAAGGACTAACGTTCTCGCTACGGAAGCTCTCGTTATTGACAAACACGGAGAAAGTCGCAGATTTACTGCCAGTAACGGATCAAGATTGTAATGCTGCCCCTCAGTGGAGGGTCGTTATGAGAGCTGTAGATCTGGAATTGAGCCGCAGCTCAAAGACGACGGAAACCAAAGCTGATTGTTCTGTTCAAGTGAGAGACGAATGGAATATTCAAGTGCACAGCCGTGCTGCAATTTTCTTAACACCATCCCAAATTCGTCTTCTTCGAAATTTTCCTACTGTTCTTCGAAGCAGCTTGGCAGAAACCCCATCTCGTCGCCAAACATGCGCAGAGCAGAATGAGATTAGCAGCAAGCATCCTATTAATGCAGCACGAAGGAGTAGTGACAGTTTTCTTACTGCATTGGAATTCATAGACCTGAAAGTAGAGACACAGCTTCTCTCTATGGAACTCCTTCATGAGGACTGCGATGGAAACATTGTTTCCACTTGTGCCTCGCTCGAATTGTATCCTGTGCGGGCCTTTTACAAGAAAGGCATTGAAAACAGTCGGGAGGACAGGGAGACAGTCGTGAAGACGTGGGCACTAAGCTCAGCCTGCATTCGCATGGAAGACAAAAGTGTGGAAACAGCCGATCGTCTCAGGGAAGTTATTCGCCGTATTTCTGCTTCGGAGCAGAGCCCTCACGTCATACATTCGGATCTTAACGGAGAGGAAGATGAAACTTCCGCAAGCTTCAAATGTATCACTAGAGAGGAGCGCAGGGAAGGTGCTCGATCCTCGTATGAACTGATGCTCAAGAACTTTCGTGTGGTCCCTGCAGTGGAATTCTTTGTCCGGGTTGCTGCTTTCTTTGAAGACTCTAACCTCGAACCCAAACTTGTCGACGAAAACTACGAGCCTTCTGTGAAGGTGACAAACCGGCCGACCATTTCAAAACCCGCAGGATTCACAGACGCCCAACCTGGCTCGTCGGGTGGCTACGTCAAAATTGACTCCTCCAAAATTCGGAGCTCCGTTCCAGCTGCAAAGTTGTCCATAAAACTTGTGAACTCTGCAATCCTGTTGTCTGGAAGAGGCCGGCGAGTCGGAGACTCAGCTTTGCTCATTCATCTAGGCTCTCTTAAGACATCTCTTCTATACGCGTCTTCAGGGGATATCTTGCGAGGGTCACAAATTCGCGTCCGAGATGTCGGAGTATCGATGACATGGTTACCCTCTGCTATGATACACGCCGAACATGATGCCAGCGAAGCTGTTGATGCATTAGGCCCGCAGTATCACGAAAGAACCCAGACTTCTGAGCGGAAAAGAAGAGTTCTGAACCGTGCGACAATCCCTGTATCCCATGCTGTACCAACCACACGTCATTCTCTTTCCGTGCCTAGAGAACGATTGCGATGGAACTTTTTTCGACAAGAGAAGTCCTCTTCCGACTGGGAACGGCTCATATTTATGCGAAGTGGCAAACTGCAGTTTCCGGCTCGAGACTCTGATCGTTTTGTCGTCATTGTCCCTGTCATAGCCATTGATACAACTGTACGCTCTTTATCACGGCTTTTATATGTCTTATCGGTGCTGGATGTATATCCAGAAATGAAGGAGCATACTGATATATTGCTCGCACCGTTCCATGTGTCGGTGCAGAATCTGTCTGTTCGTCTGAAAGTTCGAACACATCGTGAAAACTTCTCCCCAAACCCAAGATTGACCCAAACAGAACTAACTATAAGACTTCGATCTACTATTAATATTGTTCTGGACCGGAATCTCTCTGGTTTTCGAGGCTCCTTGAAGATAAGTGCTGATGCTGTCAATGAGCAAACTGGCGTTAGAGATCAGATCTTTTCGCCTTTCACAACTGAAGTTAAAGTCGAACTGGTACCAAATATTTCTGTCTGCATATCATCCGATGAACTGCTTAGAATCATCTTGAGCCCACTCACTGCAGAAGCCATTGGTTGCTTGGTGTTGCCGATTAGTGCCGGTGAACGATCTCAATCTGAACGGTCCCATTGCGAAGAGAAGCAAGCTGCCCTGCAGTATAAATCGAGCGCTGAAACGACTGTGGAACTGACAGCATCTTTCAGAAGTATTGCGTTATGTTGCATTGGTAACGAACCGCAAGTGCAACTCCTTAGACTAGCTTTGCGGGGTCTTTCCATCCAAGCATATCTCGGACTCTCCTCAGGAGCGAAAAGTTCGCTCGAAATTTTGCTCCAGGATCTCACATTAGAGGATACAATGTCATGGAGGTTGATCAACGATGGTCAGATTGTGAGCGACGACGTGCAGTGGTCAATGATTGTGTATAGTATTCGGGAAGAAGAAGTATCCAATTCTTCTCTGATTTCTTCGAGCGCGAGGCTACTACCAAAATCATTAGGCAAGATACTGCTTGGAAGACATGGTGGGGGAAATTATGATGGGAGCACCCCTTCGGCTTCGACAGACTCTCGATTGCATAGTCAGAAACCTCCAGCATTGTGCATCTTGACTGCCAGTTGGGTCACTCCGCTAGATCATGTATCAGCGCATGTTCGTATTCACGGTCTGGGGCTAAATATCGACATGGCAATCATTCCAACATTGACACAGTGGGCTGCCACGATTAAAGATGCGATCATGAAGATCGAAACGAGTTTTGCGGCGACAAACTCGGCAAGGCCCGTGAGGAACCGGCAGCAAGAAGCGATGCAGGGCAAACTTCGGATACGACTTGATCACATGATTGTAGAACCAACTAATTTCACGGTGGCACTAAAAGCCCCAGCATCTCGTAAGTATGAAGGTTGGTCGCAGCGCGCTCTCACATACCTCCTCGGATCCGAATCAGCTTCGGGAATTTCACTGAAGTCTCCTCAAATCATGATAAATGGAGACTTCACGAATATGAATCAATTCGTTCGCAGACTACGCTCCACTATCGCAAGCGCTCTGGCTTCGCGCTATGTTGGGCGACAACTTTTACGGCAGGTACCGCAAGTGTCCCGGTTGGGACGAGTTTTAGCACTGTCGTATATGAGGACTATGCAGAAGAAAGATGTAGACAATGCTCCGGGAACCTTACTAAAAAGTATGTCTGTAGTTCCTGGTCATGAAAAGTTTGGATTGCGAGATGCCCTTTCCAAACAAACACCCGACATGATGACTCATGTTCGCACTGCTTCGTCCAGTGCATTTTCAAATCGCTCCGCCACCGCACAAAAGAGTGAAAGCGGAAAGACAGAATCCTCTGACGAAGAATTCATGGAAACAATCGACCTGACGAGTGGTGACATCGATCGCGTGGACAATTCTCTTATGGCAGATGGCAGAGCTCTTTTCCAAGAACTTCGTCGAAATGATCCACGTATACCCAAGAATGAGAGTTTTGAACTGCATGCTCCTTACGAAGCATCTCGGTCGTTGCTCGTAACCAGTCACTATCTAATATTTGTGTTACGTAGCTCACGCACAGTGATCGAAAAGATGATAGATAGGTCAGAGATTGCGGAATATTATCAATCACGACGGAGATTGACTTTGGTATGCGTGAAGAGGGCTCTCCATCCTGTTGCTCGCAAAGCTGCTAGGCAGCAGCGCCGGGATACATCTTCATTGGCGAGCAATGTTAGCAGAGGTTCAAATGTTGAAGAAGTGACCACGTATGAAATCGAGTGTGCCTCACCGGAGTACGCAGCGTGGCTGCAATCTCAGCTCCCAAGTCCCAGTGGTGTTATCCACGAACTATATACTCATGGTCGAACCTAAGTTCTTGAAGCAACTAAAACATGGCAACTGCGTTTACCAAAGACATCGTGATGCAAATACCTAATCATGAAGAGCAGCTCAACTCGAGCTCGCCAGACCAGATCTCGCCCGGTCCTACAATTGCTGGTTCAGTGACTCGGGCTGGCTCAATGCATATAAAGTACTTCCAATCATCATCTGGCATGTCCCCAAGTGAAGCTGTTTTGTCCACATACGGATTCCATATCACCGCCTCTGGCATGTTTTTTTTCACGAGAGTCAAGCCAACTTGCGGAATGGATAGCTTATCTGCGGTCGAGAGATACACACGGTCGACTTCGTGGCCAAAGCTTATATCTCCGACCTGCGTCTTCAGAGCTCCAGGGGTGATAGGATCGACTTTGTCCTCGTACCTAATGCTGTCAAAGCCCGGTAAAGTCACCTTTTCTGCTTCACATCTGTAATACGAATGAAGAGCTGTCGTAAACTGGAAAGGGTCACCATCCACACTAGAATTTACAACGTCCATTGTGACGCGGAGAGAATTTCCATCCGCTCCCAGGGTGATAGTCAGCTTGACTTCAAAACGATGCGGCCATTCGCTTGCGCGAGTCTCTTCAGTGTCACTGAGAATCAACCTTGTGCCCGAGGTCTTTCCCTCCGGTGAGAACGACGGGTCCAGCTTCCAAATCATATTTCGTGCAAATCCATGTTGTTTTAGAGGGCCATTCTTGGCAAACTGCGGAAAGCAAACCGGAATTCCCCCGCGAATCGCTTTAGTACCATCCAGCACGGCGGTTGGCGAAGTGTAGATCATTTCCCGCCCGGCGGCATTCACCCAACTGGTGATGTGAGCTCCGAAATGATAGACCAGCACTCTGGACTTTCCAGCCCCCTTCAGCTCGACAGTTTCCATGGCGACGAATGCAAGCGTCTACTAGACAGGCCAATGCCGGATGGTTGTGCTCGAAGATCGTCAAGTCAAGCTTCCCTGTTGGAGAATGGTTTGTGCAGAATGAAGACCTCCAGATAAACTAATATTGTTTACGGATGTGAACGTGATCTGCAATACGCCTATCAAGGGGTTGTGCGGTGAAGTCGAAACTCTCGTAAACAACAACGTCGCTGATGGCACTGTTCCGTATCTTCTCAACGTCGACTGCAGCCCTCATCAAAGCAATGCCTGCAGTGTCATGTCTCATGATGTAGTACTGTAAAAGAAGTATCAATTGAGGAATGTATCCACAATTTTTTTTTTGGATACTTTACATCTGCTACAGAAATTTCTACGATGTTCCTTCCACGACTATGTGGCGTAATGACGCAGATGAGATTGATCGATGTCTATTTTAGACTACGAGACTATCGTGATGCCGACGATAACCCAATACATGCATCAAAATACGTCTCATTCCAGTGTCAAACCAAGAGTATACGGCACAGTAATGTTACTAAAGTGAAAGGGACTAATCGTTCTGGTGAATAATGACCACCTTTCTACCAACACACGTTTCAGTAGGCGCACAACGATGGATCCAGGCCTGTCTTGACTTACAGCATCCCAACTCAGCCTACATGGAGGCAGAGTTGGGACGCTGTCTTGTTTGGTAGTCCTTCCGCACTGCAGCACAAAAACAACTCCTCCATTATAGTTAAGATATGATGCTGCTCGTGTTTTGCTTTGGAAGGATAGTTAAATAACTTGTTCTCTATCTTTGCATCCGACTGATAACTGCTTCTCGGTTATAATTGTTACGAGCTCCCTCATCAATTTAACAAGCTTCAGCTTTGCAAGACTTGCTTTCAAATTTTCTTTCTGCAACTGCTCTCGTTCGGACTGCAAACTCTTATACAACTCGAGTAATTCGTCGTCGAGCACTGATATAGTTCCATCAACCGACATCGCGTGAGTTACTTCGTACAAAACATTAGTTGCGTTGGCTTGCAACATCGCTGTTCTAGCACTATACTTTTTTATGTCTTCCAAATAGATAGCAGCAGTAGCAGTGTTGGATTGAATTCGGTTCCTGAGATTTTTGATATCTGAAAGAAGAGTTGGGATTTGCTTGACGGTCTCCCGTCTCACAAACTTGTTCTCTATGGTAGCACTAAACACGTCATTCCTCGACAACTGCATGTCCAACTTTCTGTTCTTCTCAATAATGCCCGCTAATCCCTCATACACTGGATTGGAAAATGCTGTAATTTGCTCGTTCATATCATCCAGGTGATGAATGGCTTGCTCCAACATGTTCTTCTTTCTTTCCTCAGCAAATGTTTTCGCCTCATTCTGCAAGAGGCCCCTTTCCTTGGCTACAGCTGCAGTCTGGGCTGCTAAGTCAGCATACTCTTGCGCTTTTATGGTTAAGACCTGCTCTTCAGAACCTCTTTTTAACTTCCCTTGTTCAACTTCTCTGTATACTTGAGCAAACCATGATCTGATACATCCAATTTTGTCGGCCTCCGCGCAGTGAGCATCTGAGAGAAACGCTGACAAGGTATAAAATTCTTTGTCGTCGCTGAGGCACCAATCTGGCATGTTCTCTCTGGCTGTGTCGAGCTTTTCTGAGCACTCTCTCAAAGCAGATAGCTGCAGGCTTGTTTCTCGTAGCCTCATGGCAATAGACCTCATTTTTCTGTCTCGCAAACATGAATTTTGGCAAACATTGCAGTCAGCCTCAACTGATTTGCACGCTTCTACTTTGTCAGGCGTTTCTGTAGTCGTATTGGACGAACGAATCTGTCTTGAATCACGATGGAGACTCCTTCCCCCGTCAACGGAGCTTTGCACAGCTCGACATGATGCAAATAAGAGAGATAAACTAACGAGGAAGATTACGAGAGAGATTGTCCAACCCACGCGGAGTCTGCTGGTCTCCATTTCTGCGCAGGCTGCCAATTGCTCGTTCCGGAAGGCTACCAAATGCATCGCCCTTCTTACCAGACTCAAAATCTCAACCGATCGTAGAAATGGAGCCCCGCAACGTCATGACAAAATCGAGAACGGGTCTCCAATGGAAGGACTAACATTGAATCAAAAATATGAAACAGATGAAAGTAAATAGGGTTTTGTGGAGGGAACAGTTACGCAGTAACGTTTCTCGGCAATCACGCCCGCTTGAAACTGCATCTCTTCGTTTAAATGCAACATTACAGAGTCACTGATTCAGAAGGTTTATACGAACAACCGATACCTGCCTCTTCGGTGAGAGGTATGTATTTCGTTGTTCTATCCCGATGATGGAGGAATGTTCATGTTCATGTCGCTGCATGTGTGATGAGGTATAGCACTTCGCCCATGCTACAATCCATAGAAAAATCTACGCCAAGGTTTAGACTTGTTTTGGGTCCCTCCAAGAAGGAAGAAAATATGTTCACATGCAACCAAATTTGCGATCAGGTTCCCTCTGTAATCTTTTTACAGTTCCTGAGCGGTCCCGGCCCGAATCCGAAGTCGGAGTATTTCCCAAGCCCTGATCAATTTTTGGCGCTTATCCGGCGAAATGGAAACCCTTTCCATCTGCAGGATCCCGTGGTTCTTTCTTAGAAAACATTTGCTGTAGTGATCTCAAAGCATCCTCAGATTTTTACCAATCACGGAAACCACTGTAGAGAAGAAATCGAAGTGGGCATGCTCAGCAGGTACGCATTCTATATCGTGAACTCCTATTGCGAATGCACTGTTCATCTCTATGTAATAACACAGCTTGCCCGATATAATTGCACACACACAAAATGCAGCGACCTTATGTCTATGAGCACTCAACAGAAACTCTGCGGCTTTTGCGTGCAGTATGCAGCCTGGATCGTGGCATAGCGCTTCAAGTTTGGGGGACATTGCATCTGAAAGTGCAGCTTGGCGGCTGCATATTGACTGTCGTCTCGAGCTAGCACTGGCTAGCTAGTGTCGATTGGATATGTAGCGTTACGTGCGGTCAAATTTCGAGCTGATAGTAAAGGGTCAATAAGACGTCCATTTTAGCTGTTCTTGGTGTCTACCTGTATATCGTTGAGTATTCTGTCTAGACAGAGTGGAGCTGTAGCTCACAATTCGACCACTTAACCTGAGACAGAGTTTGCAACCCTACATTTTGATTTTATAGAAGGTTGTGATGTAACGTACACGTCGTACTGTGATGGGCTGTGGGTGGTGTGTGCAAAAGGCACCCTGTAGTAACCGCTCTCGTCGAATGCAGTAGTGGGTTGCCTCGAACCGGAGCAGGGGGCGAAGGCAAAGGCAAGTTTTGTGAGAACCGTAAAGTCCCCTGGATGTACCGAGAATGCGCTTTTCTTGTTCCACAAATCGCGTCTTCCGGTTTTAGTGTAGTCTACATTTTATTCCCCTCGAACACTCGAATATCTCCTGATTCTAATGTCCTACACGTGGCACATGTCCTACAGCAACCTCGTATTCGTGGGGTTCCAGCCCTCAGTGTAATGGGGATTTGTGCGCACCAGGCACCGCGCCAATCACCCCTCCCCCCCCGGCTCAGACTCATGTTTGCGAGCCCTGATTTGTCTGGAATTGACGGCAGATTTTGAAGGGTCGTGTAATGCGTATGAGCATCTATAGATAGGCTCCAGCGGTTCCCGAGTCTCCTTTTGCGGAAAGTGAGAAACACAGCCCTCTTTTCCATGCGATTTCTGTCGCATCGACCCGCCGCGCCCGCTTTCGTTCGCCTGTCGCACCCTCGCGCCAGTTCGCGGAACTTTTGCACACAGCAGCGTTATTGGCTTCACATCGACTAGGAGGGGTATTCTGAAGTACCGAAAGGTTGCGGTACGAACGATTTCCTTCCCTTGTTATCGAGATTGGGGGTCACTCAGAGTACCGGGCGCGGGTTTTGTGCTGCTTAAACGATGGGATATTTGCGCGCACGGCGATGCGCATCCTTCCCCTGCAACCAAGAACACAGGCGAGGTAGACACTAACTAACGCGGCGGATGTAGAGATGCCTGTTTTGGTCGCATGTGATGTGCAACATAAACGAGAAAAATGAGAGTGGTAATTCTGTGATGATGATGTTGTTAGCGTACTGGTAGAAACCGGCAGCCCCAGTCAACAAGTGCGGCGGACACATCTCTGTATAAGTGGTCGGGTGGGTGGGGTATGAAGAGGAGTTCAATCGGAAGGGCAAGCTGGCGACGGACGCTCGGGGCTCATGCACCTAAAGAATGTCATGTGGCGGAGGCGGCGCTCGACCTAGTAAACATCCACACAGTGATGGTAACATGACAGCTACATTGATCCAGTGAGAGTTGCGCCCTTCGAGCATATGTATCCTATCAGCAGAGGATGTGTGCTGCGAATAAGTCTCCATCTTATGTTGTGTCCCAGTTAGTGGAACCAAACTGCTTTTCCTGATTCCGGTTGCAAAGACATTATGCTTAGCACCCAGAAAAAGGTCCCGTACACGACTGCGTGCCGCAGGACGGATACAATGGTTCCCCATTAACAACTATGAACAAATAGGGGCTGTTCAACGACGGTATATCTTGAGTTTAATGGAATTGATGAAAATGAATGAAGAGGGGCAAGGTATTGTCAGCATGGAAGCCATTTGTACACCACAACACAAAAGTTGAGATGCGCGATATTTGCCTCCTCCACTTTCGCTTTGTTGACATCCAACTGATAAATGGTACACGTACAGAACGCCCTCACCATTTGTCTTCCATGTGTGGTACACGTCGCCGCGTACAGAGTGTGTTCTCTCATACCACCGTGTGGCCATGCGAGGCAAGTGGTAAACGTTTGGTGTAGGGGAGGCGGGTGGAAAAGTGTGGCTGAGTAGCAGGTGGTGCGATGACGTCGATCGGTACTGTGCAAAACGATCGCACGGGTGCAATGGCGTATCAGCACCAGGATCGATACCACTCGACCATACCGATAACTGCACCACCACTGTTGACACTTCGTGCGCGACTTCTGCAGCATTTATGTACATACTATACTTCGATTTTTCTTTCAGCTCATCGCATCGAACAACAAGCGCCTCGCCACTCTTCAACGACGCCACCCGTCGCGCCCGCCTTTCCTTCCAGTTTGCTCACCACACTCCACCACCACCCGCATTGCCTCGCCCTCTCCGCCTCCGACATACCGTATTCCCCGCATCGCATCGCACTCCACCTCTAACAGCCTGCACTTCCCGCATCACGTCGCCCGCCACACGCCTCGTCACTCTTCAACGACAGCACCCCTCCCACCCACCATCCCTTCCAGTTTGTATACCACACCTCACCATCATTCGCTCTCCCTCACCCTCTCCACTTCCAACTGCAACTGCGCACTCCCTGCATCGCGTCCCCTACCACACGTCTTGCCACTCTTCAACGACGGCACCCCTCCCACCCACCATCCATTCCAGTTTGTACACCACACCATCACCCGCACTCCGTCAACCTCTCCGCCTCCAGCAGCCCGTACTCCCCGCATCGCATTGCACACCACACGTCTCGCCACTCTTCAGCGGCGCCGCCCTACCCGCTCAAACTCTTTGCGCCCGTGTGAATACCGTTTCGAATACGCGCTGTTTAACTGCGCATGCCGTCGCATCACAAGGAAAAACCGTCGCTCATTTATTTCCAGTGACGGCAGGTTACCTTTGCAGATATGACGAGGTGGCCTCCGGCGTCGCTGCAGTTTAAATAGGGCCTGTGGCAGGTTCTTGTCTTCCACAGTTTCGCCGCCGTACCTTGAAAAAACCCTAGACCGTACGAACTTTTGAAACCCTTTCAATTAGGGATATTACAGTATCACTGCTTTTTGATGCCCACCTCTCTTTGTAGTCCCCGTCAGCGAATGCATGATGTGCAATTGTCGACACAGGCAATAGCGTACATCTGTGTCGAATGGCAGGCCCTGTCTTCCGCCTTGACCGCTCCCGCCTGCCCGAGACCTGCAGTAGGCTTACTGAACGCGAGAGTGCTCGCGAGCGGGCCTACGGTCTTGTACTTAGTGAAAACAAGAAGACAGCTCACCCATGGAAAACGTCCTACCTCTCCGTTGTCCCCCTCCTCCCGCCAGCCTTTCTCCTCGGAGCCATCCTTGCCAGCCCTCAATATGCGCTGCAAAGTTCGGCACTGCATCTACTCGTCTTCCGACGCATACTCGCTTTCCTAACACGAGCAACAGTGTCACTTCCGAACATACAGACCGGCCAAGCTCGTCCCTACTTCTCCGCAAGGTTCACCCAACCCGGAACCTCTTGTCCACTACGATGGCAACGTTCTTTCTGATGCCGCTCCGGCGCGTCTACTTCCCTTGCTTCCATTCATGCGTCACCCTGATGCAGAACCGACCACAAGTGAGACCGACCTCCTCGTACAATCTATCGCAGTTTGTTTTGCCGAAGTAGACAAAAATGCCGGCCTGCGCGCCGTTGACGAGATCATCTCTATCCTCAGGGAACCCGACGTCTCTCTAGGGTTCTTTGGAGACCTGATTCGCTCCTCACAAGAGTGTCGCTCCCTCACACTCGCTGTTGTCGAGAAGGAGCTTCACTATCAGGGCCTCTCCGCAACTT
>JAUKWC010122592.1:0-22293 GCA_032356245.1 Endocladia muricata
AATCGGCTCGCCGGAAACGGAATCCACAGCTCCAACCGGTGCAATGCCCGGAACGGCGTAACCGTCTTGTGTGTTGGCATCTTCACCGACCGGAGGGGCGATGATGAAACAGCCGTCTTGATAACAATAAGTGACGTCGTCGCTGCCGGTGTAGGAACGGCCCTCGACGAACGGCCCTTCTCCAAATGTCACGCTCATGGCTTCGCTCCGTACGGGTTGACCTGCGTCCAGCCGCTGGGGCCGGCGTACTTTGCAGTGCCGTTGCTGATCCACACCTTCACACCAGCCCCCTCTTCCGGAGCAGGGCCGCCGATCTGAACCTCAGAAGGCGGCGACTGCGACGCAGGGAAGTAACACAGATCCCCGTTTATGCACAGAATGGAACCCAGCATCCCGGCCGGGAGGTCCTCGCCACCAAAGAGCGTGGCCTGTTGCCCGCCTTCAACATCCACCGTGATGACGCCGTTAAAGCTCGGCAAAGTGACCACCTCTCCAGCTTCAGGCGCCTTGTACAGCGACGGAAGCTCGTAAACCCCCTCGCAAGTCTCCTTCCACCCACAAGCCGGGTCAAACTCCATGCAATTCTGCACCAACCAATACTTCCCGGTATCGGCGTGAACTGCAGTCTGGACGCTGACGACCAACTTGTCCACGCACGGCCAAGGAGCGAGCGCCGACTTAGACTGCTCTTTGCCCGAGCCTGAACCTGCGCACCCCTCAGAGGC
Source organism: Endocladia muricata (assembly GCA_032356245.1). NCBI lineage: Eukaryota > Rhodophyta > Florideophyceae > Gigartinales > Endocladiaceae > Endocladia > Endocladia muricata. The sequence goes on from JAUKWC010122592.1 coordinate 726, forward strand.
CTGCTGCTGCCGCGGCTCACAGCAGGAGGCGGCCTGAAAGCCACTCACGCGTTTCACGCGCCCGACGTTGAAGGGCTCTGAAAAGTCCGCCATCACAGACACCTCGTCCAATTCAAGTTCACCTTGGTGTGCGCAACGTCGCAATTGGTCAGCGCCACCTCGTTCACAACCTCGCCTTCCGCAGTCAGCAACGGAACAACGTTCGTGCCCGCCTGCAGAAGCAACGGTGCATTCTCCTTCACCAGCACACCCCCTTCCACCAACGAGAGCGGCTTCACTTCCGTGCCGGTCTGAAGCGTCAGCGGCACCGAGCTGACCACGGTGAGGGAACGCGGAGTGCCATCTGTGGCGGGCACCTCTGTGCGGAACGTCTCGCCCGCACCGATGCCCGTCAGCCACATCATGTCGGGACAGCTGTCCGAAACGCTGACGGAGATCCCGTCCTTGCAGTGCGCATAGTGCTGCTTGCTGATCAGCACCTTCTCACCGGCGCTCACGCACTGAACGCCGGTGGTGGTGTAGATGCACTTGTCCTTCTCGGCTACAACCGTGACGGTGTTGCCGGGGTGGTTCCCGCTCATGCGACCTTCCTCGTTGCGGGAGCGGCCTTCAATGCGCCTCCACAAACGTCCAGGCAAACCGACGAGTTCGGGCACTCGATCAGCACGGTCGGTGCGCTCTCGCCGTGGTACTTCATCGACTTTCCGTTGTCGGTGATGTGCTGATGGAAAAAGCGCTTCTGACGCTCCTGCGTCGAGTGGAAGTTCTGAATTCGCCCGAAAGCAAAGCGCCCGCCGAACCGGTTGTTGTTGCTGACGCCCAGGTTGTAACCGTAGACCTTGCCGTCTGCCAGCGGGTTAACGCAAATCTCTTCGCCAGTGTCCGGGTCACAGAACTGAAAAGTGGTCTCGACGCACCAAATGTTGATCTGGCGCTGCCCAATCGGCATGACGAACTCCAGCCGCGCGCCGTCCATCTGCGGCGGCAACTCGTAACCGGCCAGACGCACCGCCGTGGGCGAGAGGATCTGTGCCGTGGGCACGTCCTTGCACCGCTCAACGAACTTGCTCATGGCATTGCGAAGCCAGTCGCACGTCTGCTTGTTCATGATCACGGTGTCGATGCCGCCGCGGTTCTTCTCCCACAGCTTGTCGTCCATGCGTCGGATGTCGTCCCACGGACGCGCCTTGCTGTCGTCCTTCTTGGGGTCGAAGCACCACTGGCACTCGGGGTCGTCGATGCTGCAGTTCAGGTCCTTGTCGCGCTTGAACTGGAGCATGTAGGGTTTGCCGCCCTTGGGGTTGATCATGACCTCCCCGACAGTCGCCATCATCACCGACCAGTATTCCTCCTTCTGGTCGAAGCCGTTGAACAGCTTTTCGCGCAGATCGAGCATGTGATCCTGAACGGCGGCACTGAACGACCGGGACGCAAAGGGGTTCTCGCCCGGCATGAGCAGTTGCTCCCAGTCGCAGTCGACCGGGAACCCGAGCCACCAATACCCCTGCGACACGACGCGCTCGGTGTAGGAGTTGCTGGTGGCGATGTAGTCGCCTTCGTCACAAGGGCAAATGTCCGTGGGCATGAGCGTCGGGTACATGTCCCGGAACTCGTGCCAGAACATGTACTTCTTGTCGTGAACGATGTCGTTTGCGGCCGGGAACATCTTGTCGCGCCAGAAACTGGACCGCTTGTCGACGGTCTTGTCATGTACGCCCATGTAGAAGCCGGGCGTCAGCGTCTGCTCGCAGATCTGACGAACGGCTTGGTTCAAGGTCTTTTCTTTGTCAGCCAAAGTATTTGCTCCAGTTCAGCAGCCGCTGAAGAGTCAGGCGGCGCCGCCGATGGTGGTGGAGGTCTTGGGATCAGCCTTGGCTGGGCGGGGGGCGTTCACAGGCACCTTGGTGGTGGTGGTGACGGACGCCTTGGCGTCCACAACGACCTTGTTCTCCAGCAGGTACTGCAGCTCGGCCGGAACCTGCTGGCAGTGCATGCGGCGCATGAAGGTCAGGCAGCTCTTGGAGGTGCGAACCAGCTGATCGATCTGATCGACCGTGGTTCCTTCCGGCCAGCAGATGTAGTTGGGGTCGACCTGCACGTTGGTCAAGATGCCGCAGGGGAAGTTGTCACCCTCGGTGACTTCCCTCAAGTCGACGTCGCACTTGGTGATGCCGACGATGCGGCCCTTCTCCGACGCCAAGTCCGCCAGCAGCGTCATCGGCTCGCACCCCTCCTCGGGCTGCACGATCAGCGAGCACTTGGGATAGAACACGCCGGGCGCCAGCAGCGGCTCGATGCCGTTGGTGTGGCCGTCGTAGCGACAAGCGATGCAGGACTGGTGGTCGTAGATTGTCGTGGGACCGGTCTCGTTGCGAATCTCGCAGCTCATTTCACTTCTCCCCCGCCACGGCGCTTGTTGGCGGCGTTCACCGCTGCTTGGACCTCGTCGTCGTCCGCCTCGTCCTCGGCAGAACCGGCGCCCACGGCGCGAGTGTCGGACGCGCCGGCGCGGGTCCGGGCGACGGCAGCTGCCGCGGCCTCCGTTGCCACCTTCATCAGCGCCTCCTTGGAAGCGGGCTCGGGCGACTTCTCCGCCGCTGCGACGCCGCTGGCAACGTCGTCCATGAAGCTCAGCGCATCCTCCAGCGCCATCGAAGAGCGAGCGAGCTTGGCGACGGCGGCCGTGTTGCCCGCGTTCGAGTGAGCCATCAGCGCCTCGTAACGCGTGTGCACGTCGTTGGCGCCGCGCTGTGCCGCAGACTCGGGCGTCTCCGCGTCAGCGGCGGGTGCCTTTTCAGCCTCGGCACCCTTCAGCGCCTCCTCGACGGCGGCGTTCACGGCCGCGTCGAGCTCCGCTTTGGAAAATCCAGACATTGCGTCTTCCTGTGATTCGTCAGCGGAACTGACGGGGGGTGTGTTGTTGTTGGGCTTCACCCGGCTCTCGGGCTCGTGGTCCGCGGAATTGCGCCGCAGGGTTGTGATTTTGCGCTTGAGCGCAGAAGGCGCATTGCTGTAGCGCGTGAAATCGAAACTTGCGACCGCGGAAAACGCGGCCCGGGCGGCGGCTGGCTCTGTCGGCTCGACTTCGTCGACGAATCCGATGTCTCTTGCCTCATCTGCGGTGTACCAAGTTTCCTCATCCATCGCCTCCGACAACTCTTCTTCCGACAACTTCAGCGCGCCGCGCACTTGGTAGGCCTTCATCACGGCCTCCTTGTGCTTGTCGAGCATGACCGCGCTCTTGCGCAAATCTTCAGCGGTGCCCCACGCCATCACAGACGGGTTGTGAATCATCATCAATGCAGAATCCGCCATCTGCAAATTGTCGGCCGATTGCGAGATCACAGATCCCATGGAGGCGGCCAGCCCGATGATGCGAATGTTAACAGTTGCTGAATGATCCCTCAAGGAGTTGAAAATGGCAACCCCGTCCCAAACACTCCCGCCCGGGCTGTTGAGCGTCACGTCCAGCTCGGAAACGTCGCCCAGCGCGCGCAGGTCTCTGCGGAACTGCCGCGCGCTCACCTCCCAGCCGATCTCGCCCTCGATCTCAATCGCGCCGCGGTTGCCGCCCATGGCGGTGATCTTGTACCAACTCATGCAAGTTCTCCTTCGTTGACTTGGGGCCCGGGGACGGCCCCAGAAGAGCGCAATTCTTTGCGAGCGAGGAAAGCGTTGCCGGCAAACAGGCGGTTGGTCACGACGTCCTCAATGCTCCATGCAGGGACATTGCCGGTGCAGGCCTGGATTTTTTCGTGGGCGGTCTTGACCTCCTCAATGATCTGGTCCAGACGGTCCTCCCAGTCCACGCCGAGCACTTCGTTGCAGTACGACTCCCAAGTCGCCACCCCCAGCTGCCCCTCCGCCAAGTACGCGTCCGCGGTCTTGGCGCGGTCGATCTCGTCCTTGGGTGCGCCGTTGAACTCGACGCAGCAGATTGCCTCTCGGTTGTCCAGGAAGAACTCCCAGGCAGCAATCGGATTGTCGATCCCCGGAAGCCGCAACCGCCCCTGCAGAATCACGTCCTCAAGGAACAACGCGTAAGCCTTCCGCACGAATCGCCACGGCGCGTTGGCGCGCAACTCCTGCACCATGTTCCAAACCTTCAACTTGCCGCTCCGGGCGCCGGAATAGTTGGTCTCGTCCCAACGTTGCCGGTACTCCTCCAGCGAGAGCCCGTGGCAGGCCGCCGCCATGGTGTCGGTCACCTTGTCGAACGCCTCGAAGGTCGCACCGCCCGCCTGCTGCGCTTCCTGCGTCACGAGATCCTCACCGTGGAACAAGCGGGCCATCTTGGTGCCCTTGTGCTGGGGGACGCCGCCCATGGCTTCGTGGAACTTGGAGGCGAGGTTCATGTAGTCCAGCACGGCAGGGTTCTTGGACTCGTTGCCGCCCAGCACCTCCATGAGTCCGTCGATGTTGGTGGCATTGGACTTCAGGATGAACGTCAGCCCCGCCTTGGCGATGGCGTCCTCCAGCGCGGCGTCGATGTACTTGTCCTTCTGGCACGAGACCGTCAGGCACGAGGCCAGATTGCTCACGCCGCGCGACAGGTCGCTGGTCATCTGCACGTACGAGTGAATGAACTGCTCGCGGCCGGTCTCCCGGTTGCGGGTGGGGATGAACCGGTAGCCCGAGTCGCCGGGAAAGCGGCTGTCGTTCCGGTGGGCGTCGTGAAGGTAGTAGCCGAGCGGGTAACCACGACGGCTGACGAGCTTGCCCTCGTTCACGCGGCGCTCCTGCTCCGGACCGATGTCGTGAGGAGTGCGGACGCGGGCCGGGTTGATGTTCCCGATGTTGAAGCTCAGCGGGCTGCGGCGCGTCTCCCCCAGCTCGTAGACCGCGGCCATGGCCTCGCCCTCCGTTTCAAAAATCCGCGTGTGCTGCGCCGCCTGCTCAGAAATGGTGTGCAACCCGGAAGCGTCCGACCACCGCTGGTCCGACTCCATAAACAACTTCCAAAGCTCCTTCGCCGTGCGCCGGAACTCGCGATTCTCTTGCTCCGTCCAACCGAGTTGAGAAGCCGCGGCAGAAGGCTTGATGCGTATCTTTGTGCCGACAGCCAACTGCACCTTGTAATCGATGGCGGCCTTGGTCATCGGGTTCTGCTGCGCAAAGCGCTTCACCGCACCGCGGTTCTGCCGCCGGGGCGCGGTGTACTCCTCGTCCGCTGTGCGGTCCGGGTACCGCTCCGGCAGGTGGAACGCACCCCTCATGCCGCACATCATTTCCTGAAACGGTGAAAAGACCTCCCCGCGCCCGAACTTGTCCTTGCCGACCTTCTTGCCTGAACCGCTCATCAGCAACCGCACCCACGTCGTCGACCGAAAAACCGCGGCTCGCAGCTGTGACCCAGATGCCCGCCCCGGTTGCCCATCCCGCCCTCGCAAGCCTCACACTCCGACTTGGCCTGCAGCATCATGCGCTCCAGCCGGTCCTTGTCCCTGTCGGAGCGGGGCTGGAACCGAACGGCGCGGTCCTTGAAGGAGATCATCACCTTCTCCTGCTCCTTCACCAACCGGAACAGGCAGCAGCGCAGCTCCTCATAGAGGGCGCACGGGTCGTCCAGCACGGAGCAGTCGGAGTCGTACTGCTCCAGCACGGGCGCCTCCTCGCACCACCCGCTCAAGCACAACAAGTCCATGCCCTCCAGACACGAGATCCCGAGCGCGGGGACTTGGAAGCCGTAAGAGGACACCTCGCAAGTTTCTCCGTCGAACAGCACCAATCCCTTCACCAACTTCACGTCCAGATCCGCGGGAATCATAAACGGGTCGGCGCAGAGCTGTCCCTTGGACAGGTTGACGTTGCGCAGTTCCTCGGCGTGCAGGATGAAGTCCTGAAAGATTCGCGTGGTCACCCACTCGCTCATCACCTTGGGGTCGAGCGGGCCGCTCAGCAAACCGACATAAAGTCCCATCAGTTTCCGAACACCTGTGCCATTTGCGCGAACGGGTTTTCGGCTTCCTGAAAGTTCACCACGTCGTCCCGGTACTCTCCCGACGGAACAAAACGAAGTCGAAACCTTTGCTGCGCCAGCATGACAATTGCCAAATTTCCCACCATCAGGTCCAGTCCCTCGTTTCTCACGTTGTCGGGGCAAATCCAGCGCATCGGGTCATTTCTGTTGAGTCCTTTTTGCTCTGAGACCATTTCCTTCAACATGGACTCGTCCAGCGACGGGTGCTGCGAGATGTGGATGTAGCCCGGGCCGGGAGTCTCGTTCAAATACCGGGCATAAATAATGTCTTTCCCCGCATTGGAACAAACGGTCACTCCATAAGAATCGCGCTTCTTCTTCGTCTTTGTGCTGCCGACGATGACCGGCTTGTTGGTGGAGCGGTCGCCGTAAGTGGGGATTATGCGCGCCTTCCACTCCCCGGAGCAAATGGCGTTGACGTGGTCCGTGCGGTACCGCGCATCCACACCGGACAGGAACACGCCCAACTCGAAACCCGAGCGCTTGCGGAACTTGCGCTGCGTCAAGTCCTGAATCGACTTCAGCACGTCTGTGGTGGTGGCGTCGCCCCACTTGGTGATGCGCTCAATCACCCACGACTCCTCACCGTACCCCCAGCCCACCACGAGCCCGACAATGTAACCATCCTGCACATCCCACCACGCGGTCAGCGCCTGCACCTCGTCGGGCAACTCCGCCTCCCAGACGCCCTCGTCCTCCTGCTTCTTGGCGAGGTGCCCGTGCCGCACCCGGGTCTGGCTCTGCGGCGGCGCGTACGCCTCCCCGGAACAATCCTGTACCCAATCCGCCATCTTCCCCGGCCGCCCTTCCCGGATCGCGTCCACGGCCTCCAGGTACTGCAACACCGTCTGCCACCAGCGCTTCCTGCGCGACATCCACCCGCGGATCTGAATCCCCACCGAGTGCGGGGCCTCGACCTCTGCGCGCGTTCTGAGATCGCGGTAAACAAAGTCCACCTCGTCGAAGACCACCCCCGTCGGCGCCCACGCGCCGGTTTCTTCGTCCTGCACCATGCTGCGCCACTCGGCAGCCTCGTCGTCGAGGTTCTTCAGGTCGTGGTTGCGGAACTTGTGTGAACAAGGATTGTGCGCCGTCCCTCCACCGCACTGGTAGTAGACGGTCTTGGCGGTCAGCAAATTGTCGACCTCGCCGCGGTCGTCGTGCTGTTTGTGCCACTTGAACCCGTGCCGCGTCTTGGGGCCGCCCCACTCGAACGGCTGCCAAGTCCCACACACCGGGCAGCAGTAGTGGCGGTGGAACTTCACGCGGCACCCGTCGAAGAGTTCGGTCATTTGGCAAACGCCAACCTCCGTCGGCGTGGAGAGGGCGTTCAGCTTGGGCGCTTCGGCGGAGGCCAGCCGGCCGCGGATGCCGTCCAGCGGCGCCTTGCCGACGTCGTCCTTGTGGTCCTTGATCATGCGGGGAGTCTTCGAGAACTCGTCCACGAAGGCCGTCATGATGGGGATGGAGGAAACGTCCTGAAGGGTTTGGGTCGCGCGGCAGTAGCTTTGGGCGCCTTTGAATCCGCGGCGTCCGGTGGTGTTCTCGGGGTGGACCTTGTGCACGGGCACGCGCAGCTGGTCGCCGACTTCGGAGCAGTGTTCGAGCATGGCCTTGATCTGCACGTTGGCGAATTCGTCGCGGTCCTGCCGCCGCGGAAGCCAGATGCAGTTGCTGCGCATGCGGTGGGCCGACTCGTAGCCGATTCCGACGAGCGCGCACTTGCTCAGGCCCATCTGCACGGACTTGATCACTGCGACGGTCTCGGTGTTCAGGTCCGCGAACGCGTGAAGCACAAATTTCTGGTACCCGTAGGTCTTCCACCGGCGGTCGTCCTGGTTGTTGCTGCTCACCGCGGGGAGCTCGAAGTACGTGTCTGCCCAATCCACAATGTGCCGCAACTTGCGCTGCCGGAACACGCGCTCCAGCGACCGCCGCAAGCACTCTGTCAGCGCCACATTCATGCGGACCGAACTTCTGTTTCAAGTCCGCTTTCGCAGATGGCATTGAACCCGTCAATCAGCCGCATCTGAAGCTTCTCCTTGTCGCCCGGAGAAAGCGCCGACAAGTCCAGCAGCTCGTTGAACTGCTCCTGCATGTGTTGCCGCAACTGAGTCAAAACCTTCACCAACGCCTGCTCGAATTCCTCAACGGGAGCGTACAACCCCTCCTGAATGTTCTTCTCGCGCTCCAGTCGGTCCGCCTCCAACTTCAGTTTCCGGATGCGGCTCTTGCGCAGTTGTGCGCTCTGGCTCCGGACTGAGTCCGGGTTCTCTGCGTCTTCGAGGTGCTCCGCTTCCGGGTCGACGTCCTTGGGCACGAGTTGGAATTCGATCTCACGCCATTTTGTCACTTCCTTCTTGCTAAAGACATAAACATTGCCTGCCTTTTTGTAAGGCAACCCGCGGTCCCTCCACTCCCGCACAGAGGACTCGTCACGGCCGAACGCCTTGCCCAGCGACTTCCAGCCGCGGATCTCGTCGTCGCCGGGTTTGTTGTCGACCCTTCTGGTCATTGTTGCAATTTATGTCGCGGTTTTAAATTAACAAGCCATAAAGGAACCGCCCCTAACCCGGGGGTGCTGTCTGAGCAGCGCCAATGTGTGTAGCAAAAGATCGAGGAACCCTGTGTGCTTTTGGCCCTCCCGGGGGAGGACCCGTGGCTAAAATGGCAGGAGCGCCACCGGGCCGGTGCGGGCTGGCAGATGGATCCCCTCGGCGTACTAGGGTGGAGGGTCCAGCCACAAACGCCTCCTGCGCCACCTCATTGGCCCGTTTGATCCTCATCGGCGTTTGTTGAGCAGCTCGCGGCTCAGGCCTTTCAGGAACAATGTTGGAAAAGACTGTCGGAACGCCTCGACGGTGACTCTGGGGTACTGGCTCCAGACGGCCTTGGTCTGGCGGACGCGCCGGTAAGAGAAGATCATCACCAGACGGCGGCGGCGGCCGCGGCCCTTGATCTGGTACATGCCGGCGGGCAGGTGCCGCATCTTGGGCGGCTTCTTGTCGAGCGGCACCTCCAGGAACTTGGCCCGTTGGCCGCGGCGACGGCCGAATGCGATGCCGCGGCGCAGGCTCGGGATGTTGCCAAACTTGTTGGTGCGGAAGTCTCTTGTGGGCGACACAACGACGCCGCCGCCTTTGGGCGTTTCAGTCTCGCGGCCACCGAACACCAACGGGTGCAGCTCCTCCACGAGGAATGGCATCACGAACACTCGACCAACCGCCTCGCCAGCGCGGACCTGCGCTTTGTTGGGCCAGTTGTTGCGCACACTCTTCAGCGTCTGAGGCCGCGGCCGCTCCAGGCTCCGTTCAGCACTCTTGCGAGCGGCGTCTCGCGCCTCTGTGGTGGCCAGCTGCATTGCCCTGCTGGTCAACTTGGGGAGTGCCTTCTGCACGCTCTGCAGGCGCTTCAGAAAGCGGCCCGAGTTCAATTCCGCCGTCAGGTCCAAGCAATAGTCACCGCAAGTTGGTTGGCCGCGCATTCAGCTTCACTTCCCACCAGCGCGAGACCTTGAACCTGCCCATGCTGCAACCACAGGTGAGCGGCGTGCCCTTCACCTCCACCTTGCCGCGCACAGGCTCGAAAGCCGGCATGCCGTCGTCCGGAGAGACCTGCACGTCGCCTTGGGAGTCGCGCAACAACTTGATCAGGACGTCGCGCTGAGGGAAGGCACCGACCACATCTGCGGTTTCTTGTGGCTGCCCGTTCACGGTGAACGACAGGTCGTCGAAGTTCAGCGCAAACACCAGCTTCCCCTTGAGGTGGAAAGGGTTGCGCGTCACGCCATGCAGGTTGGCGTCGAAAGGTCGATTGGCCATCAGTTGAACAACCAGAAGAAGGCGCCGAACGCAACGCACCCCAGCACCCCAATCAGCACCCCAATCAGCACCCCAATCAGCACCCCTCGCCAGCCGGCGCAGACAACACAATCAGGCCAAAGCCGCGCATTCATCCGGTCCATCAACGAAGGCGTGCCCCCCGCAATCGCCTCGTCAATCATCCGGTCTTGCTCCAACTCCCAGTTCCGCAGACGCGCCGCCTCGCGCTCCCGGTCGTGCTTCTGCTGGGCGCCGGGCGGCGCGTCTGCGGCCTCCTGCTTGCGCTCGTATTCGAATGCCAAGGTACAAGCCCCTCCATCTTGCGTTGGGGGCGGTGCGGCAATCACCGCCCCTTGCCCTTCATCACGTTGTAGATGGCGCCCGGGCCGCTCAACCCAACCAGCGCCAACATCACCTCCAGGTCCACCTCGTGCCCGGTGAAGATCATCGCGCTCAGCAGCGCAGCCCCAACCAAGATGTTCAGAACGCTGATGATCTGACGGCCCATCTTGTGCAACGCGTCAACCCACGGCACCGTTGGCACGGCCAGCTCCTTCGCGTAACTCTCCATGGCCATGGCCCGGAGTTGCTGCTCAGCACGCTGCAACTCCGCCCGCAACTGGAGCTTCAGGTCTTGGTCAACGACGGCCTTGTCGACCACGGCAATGGCAGAGTCCAGCGGCGCAAACCAGTCGAACAGCTTCACACCTCCAGCCCCTGACCGCTGCGCGCGTCCCAGAACGCGGCAGCCGGCCGCACGTCCAGATGAAGCCCCCAGTCATACGCCCCAATGCCGCAGCGGCCCGGCATCAATTCAGACACGGAGTCGACCACCACCGTCAGCAACGCTTCCAAGGCCACCCCCGGCGAGCTGAAGTCCACCGCGCCGCCCGTGAGGTGCCAGCTGGCATCGTTCGACCCGGCGCCACCGGCGGCCACTGCCCGGTTGTTGTACTCCCGGCACCGGTACCACGAGTGCACGCTGATCACGGCGTTGGCAAGCTCGACCTTGCGCAGGCGCAGCCGCACGTCCTCCATCAACGACACCAACTCCACGTCAGCGCCGAACTTGCCGCAGCGGCACCGGCACGCACTCTCGCGCCGCGTGAAGTTCGGCGAGATCTGCACCTCCAGCGCAGGGATCACACGACAATCTCCGCAACAATTTTCATCACCCAGCCTCCAATTCACCGAACAAGCAAGGGCAATTCCGCCCCGCAAGTGCATCTTGCCTGAAAACCCAAAGCACAGCAACCAACTTGCCGCGGCCCACGTCGACCAACCTTGCCGCGGCGGCGCGATCTTTTCCGTCAGAAATTTACCCTCCAAAACGGGCCGTGCACCCGCAAACCCGAACCACCCGCAATTCCCTAACCCTTATATTTTTCGTATTTTTACTTTACTTCTATTTCCTCTCGTTTTGTTGAAATTTTAGTAAGTTTATTCCAGAGGAGGGATATAGAGGGCTATTACGGAAGAAAAAGATAAATAGAAATGAATAATTTAGTAATAAGATAGGGATTTTGCGGGTGCGGGTGCGTTTGCGGGTGGGTGGTTCAGGCGCTCCCGGCGGCGATTTCGAGCTGCGCGGCACGCTCCTCCAACGCCTCCATCACCAACGGAAGGCGCGCTGCTTGCGGCACCGAGCGGAGAATAAAAGCGTTACGCGCCCGGAACTTACGGCGCTCCCAGCGCTGGCCGTGGGGGCTGCGCATGACGTCGTAGCCCCAGTCCGACATCCGGAAATGGAAGGTCCTTGCGTTGATTTTCTTCAACGCCTCCTCCTCGTCATCGAACAGGTTGCACCCGCAAACGAAGCGCACAAGGTCGTCGTGGAAGACGATCGGTGGCATTTGTGCTTCTGGAATTGGCCCTGAATCGCCAATTTCTGACGGAAAAGATTCGCCCCCCGGACGGAAGAATAGTTCCAAAACGTCGTCCGCGGCCGTTCGCCGGATCTCCGACGCAGAGTGGACCACTTGATCTTTGCCAGAACTTGCGGGTGGAGGAGCGGCTGATTTAAATTCCGAAAGTGATCTTTCACCCAACCAGGCAATGGCATCCTCCACCCCTCCGGCCGTAAGAAATGCGTGAAGCTCCTCGAAGTAACCACCCGCAAATTCCATCCGCCCGCAAGCCGTTTGCGGGTGTGGCAAAGGGGAAGTCATCACGAAAAGCCTGCGGTCCTGCTCCGGGATGTACATGCTGAGCGGGTCGTTGGTGGTCAGGACCACGTGCGAGACGTTGGGCACGTGGACCGGGTTCTGGAACTTCACCACCACCGGCAGCACCATCGGCGGCGCCGCCAGCAGCGGCTTCAGCAGGTTGTAGAACGCGGAAGCCTTGTACTGTTCGTCCTGCGGCCGCACCTCATTCACCACCAGAAGCACGCTCCGGACGTAGCCGTTGTACTGGCCGGTGATGATGTCTGGGCTGATTTCCGCCACATTCCACTCCCCCACCCCGGCGCGGATGGGCATCAGGGCGCTGTCCTTGCCGATGCCCTGTTGGCCGGCCATGACGATGCCGTGGTTGACCTTTTCGTGGGGGCGTTGGATGGCGTGGGCGGCCCAGTCGAGGAAGTGCTCATGCTCGCCGGGGTCGGGGTACAGCTTGCGCACGTGCGCGAGCCACGGCCCGGCTCCGGCGGCGTTGCCGCGGCGGGGTGGGGGAGGTTGATAGGTGTTGTAGGTCTGGGCACCCTTCAGCGCCCGGGCACCGCGCTCGTTCACGAGCAAGTCCCGGAGGATGCGCGGCTTCCCGGGCCACCAAGTCGAACCCTCCACAGTCAGCCCGGTGTCGACGGCGTTGATGGTGATGGCGGGTTTCACGGGCACCTCCTCGCCGCTCCGCCCGTCAATCCGCGTGGCCCAGAGCGGGACAGGGATCGCCCCGTTCACGCTGGCCGCGGACAGGAGGTTGCCCGTCGTCAAGTCCCAAAACGCCCCTTGCTGCTCGTCGTACCGGAAATCGTCCAACGTCCGCACCCGCCGCACGAACTCCTGCGCGGCGGCTTCGGCCATTTCCAACAACGCGTCGTCGTCCATGCGCGGTCAGCCTCCCAGTCCGTGAAGCGCCCCCCGCGCGCGCCCCCTCAATGCCGAAGCCCCTTCACGCGCGCAATGGCGCTGATCCGCAGCGCCACAGTTTCTGTCTGCTCCTCCGGGGTGCCGAGCACGACAACCTTCTGTGGACTGCCCACGGCCCGCAGTCGTCCGTCCGAGCGGAAGCGCAGCGCGCGGCCGCCCCCGAGTTCGACGTTGACGCTTTCCTGCGGGGCGATGTTCACGAATTTCACTTTGTCTGCTGCGTTGGTCATGCCGCTTGGTCTTCCTGTTGCGTGATTGTGGGGTGGCTGGGTTGCGTCTCAATGGCGCTCCCCGGCCACCCTCGCCATTGCGCTCCGAATCAGCAGTTCGGTTTCCGTTTGTTCCTCGGCGCTGCCCAGCAGCACGATCTCCGACCCGTTGCCCACCGCGCGCAGGCGGCCGTCTGCGCGGAATTCCATGATCTGGCGGCTGTCGGTGCGCACGTTCACGCTTTCCTCGGGGGAAAGGGGCTGGAATTTCACGTTGGTTTCCTTGTCGCTCATTGCTCTGTCTCCGATTCACTTTTGTTGTCTTCTTCCGGCTGCAAGGCGGGCAGCTCGGCCACGTCGTTCCGGGTCATCACCGCCACCCGCACAAAGTGCGCTGCAAACCCGGGGTCGGCGCCTTCGGCGTGGTGTCCCAGCACCATCCTCCGCACCCACCCCTGCCGCAGCACCTCGTCCACCCCTTCGCTGCCGCGGCGGGCGTGAATGATGCGGCGTATTGCGTCCTCGTACTCCTCTGCGTTCATGGCCCCTCCTCCTCATTCAGCCCCGCCCCCAGCAAAACCAACAACCACATCACCGCCAACCAGAACCCGCTCACGGCTCCCGCTCCCGCTCCCGCTCCTGCTCCTGCTCCAGCGCCAGCCCGAGCGCCAGCGCGGAGCCCAGCACCACCATCAACCACCCCAGCACCACCCCCGCCAAGACCAGCGGCACCAGCGGCAGGAGCGCCACCACGCCCCACCAGCTCAACTCTCCCATGTCGGCTCCCCGAACAGCTTCACGGCCAGCGCGCGGACGCGGCGCCCCTGCTCCGCCGTGGTGATGCGCTTTCCCATCTGGACTGCAGCCTTCTTTCCTCGCTGCACGTCGAGAGCTGCCTCGATCTCCTGCGCAGACTTCTCTGTCCAAGGTTCCGCTTGGGTCGTGTTCCACGGGTCGCTGGTGCGGAGCTTGCCGTTGGGGTTGAATACTTGTTGTTGGGCTTTCTCGCTCCCGATCCGCCGGAATTCCGTTGTGACGCGTCCGGTGGGGCTGACGCTTTTCACGCGCGCCTTCCTGAGCGCGCTGCGCCCACGCACCAGCACAAAGTCCCCCGCCTTCAGGCTCTTCAGGTCGGCGTTCATTTCCCTTCCTCCCGCGCGTTCTGTTTCGAGTCCGCCAGAGCGGCGAACTTTCTGCGCAGGGCAAGGGGCGGGAGCCTGAATGACCACGGCCTCCAGGCCACAATTCTTGAGCCCTCGGGCAGCACAGGTCCGAAGTCCGGTGAAGAGTCCTCCGCCATCCACAACGACTCAACTCCCGGGCCGTCGCTCGCTGACTCCGGAAGCTCCACCAAGAGTGTGACGGCCTCGTTTTGGGGCTGCGGACGCTCTGCCACGCTGACCCACCCGTGCGTTTCGTCCGCCGGCACGTACCCCGCCCGGGCGAACTTCAGCGTGGCCTCGAAGGCCGTCCTGAACCCCTGCTCGAAGGGAACGGCATTGACGGCCTGACTGACCAGCCGTCGCACTTCCTCGGACGTCAGCGGACGGTCGTCGGATTCGGCTTGTTGATCTTTTGCGTGTCGACTCACCACCCGCGCCACGGCCTCCGGGCGGTCGTCGCTGATCACCAAGTCGCGGCCATTGCCTTCCACGTCCCGCGCCACCAACGTCAACCGGTACCCCTCCGGCAGCCAGCCCCCCAGCTCGCCCAGAGTGACGTCCCAGACGTCCTGGAACTCGTTCAGGCGTTGCTCGTCCTGTGCTTTGTTTGGGGTGGTTGAAGCCTCCTCTTTTTCACTCTTCACTTTGTATTCTCCTGATTTGCTGTGTTCGCCTTCTCGGGCGTGGGGACGTCCCTGAACCTTGTCCTGTCGCGCGGCTTCTGCGCCCGGCACTCCTCCAGCAGGAGTTGCATCAGCACGCGCCGGGCAGTCTGCTCGTCGATGGCCGAGGAATTCAGGACGTCTACGACTTCGCGGCCCAAGGTCCATGACCTCCCCGCGTTCGGTTGCTCGGCGGCGCACCACTTGGTGGCTTGCAGGGCGGAGCGTGCGCTCCGCGATACGGCATCGAAGCAAAGGGCACTTTTCACCAATGTCAGCGCCTCCTCCCAGTCCTCCGCGTTCGTGTTCCGGGCGGCGTGAAGCTCGACGACCGTTCGCACGACGGGCTGCGCGGCTTCCGCACGCGGCAACACCAACTCCTTCAGCAGGCGGTGCATGAACGCGTGCCAGAGTTCCTGCCAGTCCGTCCCCGGAACCAGCGCGCGGGCAATCTCGACATGGATTTCCTTCAACCCGCACTCGAAAAAGAACTCTTGCAAGTCGACCACCCACAATGGGTAACCGTAGTGTTCTGCGACCAGTTGGTGGTGCCCGAATCCCGGTCCACCCGGGTCGGCTTCATGGGCAAGGCAGCCCACCGAGCAGCCGCGGAACCTTCCGTCCGACAGCACGACGCCGTAAAGGCCCCCAATCAGCGCGTCCTCGCGCTCGTGCCGCTCAGTCGCCTCGACGAGGGCGGCTTTTTGTTGTTGGTTCATGTTGTTCTCCTGAGTTGATTGACTTTCCGAACGCTTCAGAGCAGCCCCATCACCACCAGCAACCGCTCCACAAACACGTACAGGCCATAAGGCGGAAACAGCGCCCAGAACGTTTGCCACGCGCCGGTGCTGATGGCCACGCCGCCGAACCACGCCGCCACCACCATCAACGCTGTGAAACTGTGCAGTGCGTCGCCCACGGAACGGCCGCGGGGGCGGACTTCGGCCGCTTCAGGGCCGTTGAATTTTTGTTCTTCGTTCACGAAGCGCTCTCCTTCACTCGACCAAGGGCACTCAAGAGCCTCCCGACTCCAAAGCCCCTCCCGCCCCCTCTGATCACCCACCGGCCCGTTCCGGGCCAGAAGTCCACGACGATCTCGTCTTGCCGGACAATCAAGTGCGCCCCCAAGTTCTTGGACTCGAATTTCACGCCCGCCTCCGTCAGCAGTTCGGCGCTGCCTTGTCGGTTGCGGGCTCTGCGCGATCGGGATTCGTCTTTGATGGCGCGCCAGTAGTCTGAAGGCGTCTCGTGTTCTTCTTGCTCGCCCGCGCTCACGAGACTTCCCACTCGGCAGCTTTCAGGAAGTCCGCCCAAGACACGTTCCGCAACCACGGCCGCTGGTGCAGGGCGTTGAACTGGGACCGCGCCCGCTCGAAGCTCCGCTCACTCCGGTCGTGGCCCAGCGCTTCCGCCTCGCGCCAACTCTCCTCCAAGTGCCGCACCCACTCCGCCCACATGGCCCGGCGGCGCTCGGCACGCCTTCGCCCGGCACGCCGCCTCTGCGGGCGTTTGCCCTTGCTCTGGTGCGGCGCCCCGGGCGGCAAGTGCGCTCCCGCGCAGAAGGGCGCGGCCGTCCTGCTGGCTCGGGAAGCGCCCGAGCGGGCCGCAGCCAGCCCCATCGACAAGCGCCCCATCAACGCGCGCGAAATCACCACTCCCAACCGACTCACGACCCGGCCCCCGCGGCAACTTCCTCGGCAGTTGCGCGCAGCCGCTTCAGCACGACGGACTTCTCAGAGTCCCGGAACGCACCGAAGCAGCGCAGCTCTTGACGACCTACCAAGTCCGGGAACTGCTTCTTGCTGAACTCGTCCCAGCAGTCGAACTGCGCGGCCACTTTCGGTACCCGGACCGCCTCCCAACCCAGCGCGCAAAACGCGGTGCCGCACTCGTTCTTGGGGACTGAAGACGGTTCCACTGACAGGTTCAGCTCTTTTCCTTCCTTCACGAACCAGCCCATGTAGATTTGCTCGGGCGGCGCGTGCTTCTCGATGAAGTCGGCGAGCGCGAAAAGATTCTTTGCGGTTTTGTTCATTGTGATTCCCTGTATTGAGTTGACTTTCTGGACCGTCCCGACGTCACTCTCTCGCGGCGGCAACTTCTTCGGCCGCTGCGCGCAGCCTTTCCAACACTGAAGCCTTGTCGGAACTTTCCCCGGCGCCGAAGCAACAAGCGGTCTGCCTCGCGTTCAATGCCGGGAACTGGCTTTGCATCAGGAGGCTCCAGCACCCGAACTGCTCGGCGACTTTCGGCACTCGCACGGCCTCCCAACCCAGTGCGCAGAAGGTGGTTCCGCAGTCGCTCGGCGTAATGTTGCGGGGAGAGTCCTGACCCAGCTCGACGTCGTTCCTTTTGGAGAACCAGCGCATGTCGATTTGCTCGGGCGGCGCGTGCTTCTCGATAAAGTCGGCGAGCGCGAAAAGATTCTTTGCGGTTTTGTTCATTGAAATGCCTTTTGCGGTTGCGGTTTTTTGGACCCGGATCGGCTGCCGAGTTCGGCGACCTCTGCAGCAACCTCCCGCAGAACCTTCACCACGGTGTCTTTTTTGGAAGGTTTCGCCCCACCAAAGCACCGGTCGTGCAGAGGGCTTTCGAGTTCCGGGAATTGGAAATGGCTGAAGGCGAACCATGTTTCGAACCTGCCTGCGACTTCTGGAACCCGCAAAGCCTCCCACCCCAGTGCGCAAAACGCGGTGCCACACTCGTTCTTGGGGATTGAAGAAGGCTTCACTGACAGGCTCAGCTCTCCTCTTTCCGTCACGAACCAGCGCATGTTGATTTGCTCGGGCCGGGCATTCTGTTCGATGAAGTCCGCCAGCGCGAAAAGATTCTTTGCGGTTTTGTTCATTGTTGTTGATTCCGTTGTTTTTGATCTTGATTGGTCTCAGGCCTCGGCGGCCAATTCCTTCGCCAAGGCGCGCAATCGTTGCACCAGACGCTGCTTGTCGGAACACGTCCCCGCGCCCAAGCAGCGCACGTGTTGCACGATGCTCAAGTCCCAGAACTGAAACCGACCGAACCGCGGCCAGTTGTCGAAACGCGCCGCCACCTCCGGCACCCGCAGCGCCTCCCATCCCAGCGGCCCGAAAGCCATCCCCGGCCCGTCCGGCGGCAGGTTGTCGGGCGCGGTTCCTGTGCAGCCCACACAGTCCCGGGTGGCGAAGTCGTCCGTGCAGATCCGCTCCTGCGGCACGTGCTCCTCGATGAAGTCGGCCAGCGCCAGAAGGTTTTCCACCGTCTTGCTCATTCAGGACTCCTGCGGTTTTCGACGGGACCGCCGCGGCTTCAGTTCAGGCAGAAGCCGCGGCGACCTCTGCGGCCTCTGCGGCCACTTTGCGCAGCGCCTCCAGAACGCGATCTTTGTTGGAACTTGCTACGCCGCTGAAGCAAGTCGCCTCCTGCTTGGTGTTCAATCCCGGGAACTGGCGATTGCGAAATTCTTGCCAGCTGAGGAACCGCGCCGCCACTTCCGGCACCCGGACCGCCTCCCACCCCAGTGCGCAAAACGCGGTGCCACACTCGTTCTTGGGAAGGTCATTGGGACCTGTGTTAACAGGCTCTCGGCCGCCCTTGGTCACGAACGCACTCATTTCTATTCGTTCTGGAGGCACGTTCTCTTCGATGAAGCTTGCCAGCGCAAAGAGGTTGGTCGAGGTTCTTGTCAGCTCGATCATTTTCATTGAAGCGGCCGAAGGCGGCGGGGTGAAAGGCAAAGTGTCCAGCCCTTTGTGATTGCGCAGCGTGCGCAAAGACGAGTCGCCCTCCAGCGCCACCCTCATGGCCATGACGGCCACCTGAACTGCTTCCCGTCGGACGTTCTCTGCCGGCTCGCCCACCATCGCCCGCGCCAACTCGCCGACCTCTCCGTTCAGTTCCGCCATGCTGTGGGTGCTGTCCGGGAACTTGGCCTTGGCGTGGTGAAATTCGTTTTCGACTTCGCTCAGGAAGTCGGCCCTTTGCGTCACAATGGGGATGGTCATTTCTGTGATTCACCTTTGTTGAAGTGGCCCGCGGTCGCGGGGGCCGTCGCGTTCACGTCGTGCAGGACGGAGGCGGCTTCCTCCGCCAGCCACTCCGTCAGCTCTCGCCACCCGCGGTCGGCGCAGCCGCCGTGGTGGCACTTGAAGGCGCCGTTGTAGCCGTTGTCGGCGTCCGGTTGACGAATGCCGGCGCCGTTGTCGGCGCCGGCTGTGTGGTCCCCGGTCCAAGGACAAACCACCGGCGTCCACCCCGCCATGTCCTCCACCTCCGCCTTCAGCATCCCCGCCGACCGCAAGAGCTGCCGCGCCGACACGAACCGCCGAATGCAGTCCGCCTTGTCCGCCGTGGCTCCGCGCGGCGGCGGCCTCCGTTGCGGGGCCAGCGAGAGGTTGAACGCGCTCACCAACTGCCCGACGGTGAAACGGCGCTCCGGTCGCCACTCGCCCAGCCGCACGCGCCACCCTCCGTGCTGCGGCTTCCCGTTCACGCCGAAGGGCGGCCGGAACACCCGGTTCACACCGGCCATTCCGGTGTCCTTGCCGAGGAACTGCTCGCGGATGAAGGCTTCAATCAGCGCGCCGAACTCGTGGATGGACTCCACGGCACCGTCCATGAAGTACATGGCCTGGAAGTTGTTGGGCGACGTCTCCACCATGGCCGTGGGCGGCGCCGCGTCAATCACCCCGAGCGGGAACTTGCTGCCGGTGCCCGTGCCCACGTCGTCAATCATCAGCACCAACCCACCAGCAAAGTTCTCTTTCCGCCGCCGCACAGACTCCTTCCGCGCCGCCTGCTCCGCGGTGGGGCGCATGGCGGACACGCACCAGTAGACGTTGGCCTCCGGGTCGACGGAGCCGAGCCCCTGCACGGCCCGCGCCCGCCACTTCCCCCGGGCATCCGCCGCCGGGTCGCCCCGGAAGGAGCAGCTGACCAGCTCCGCCCCTTCGGGGATGTCCCGCCGCAACGCCTGCAGGAACGCTTCCTGCTCAGCGCTGAACTGGGCGTCCGGGGCATCGCTCATCAGCCGCTCCGCTCAGGCGCCGCGCGTCAGAACGGCTCCTTGCTGTCGGGAGCGGCGCTGCTCGCGGACTGCTCCGCCACCACGTCCCCGTCGGCGTCGCGCACGCCGGAGTAGTTGGCGCCCGCTTGCCCCTCGCGCAACGCGGCGTGGAAGCTGCGGGCGTCGTCGTACAACTCCTGCGACATCTCGTGCCCCTCCATGTTGAAAATTACGCCGTGCCAGCTTCCTTTGTCGTTGCTTTCCAGCAGCGTTGTGATGCGCACCCGGTTCATCCACGTGGGCGGGGTGAGCAGCTTGCCCTCGGGGGTGCGCAGTTTGCTGCTGTTCAGCATGAACATCAGTTGCTTGCTCTTGCGGATCTGGGTGCTGCTCAGCGTGAGCAGGACGCGCTGCCCGATTTCGCCCGCGGCGTTGAGGAGCAGCCCGTAGTGGGAGCGGGTGTCGGTCAGGACGTCGGACGTGTCCCGGTCGAAGTCCCCGGCGGCGTTGGGGCACAGAAGTCTGCCCGACACTTCCTTCACCTCTCCGCGCTCCAGCATCCGGTCCACGTCGTCCGGCAGCAGCTCGCCCCGGAACGAGGGTTCGGAGCCGCGCGGCGCCCAGCGCAGAAAGCGCCGCTCGTAGGCGCAGGGCAAGAACAGCACCCCCTCCTTCCCGTCTGTCATTTCCCCGGTGACGGAGTTGATGAACATGCCCGCCTTGGCCCCTTCCACTTGCGCGGCGCCTTCGTCGACTTGCGGCGAGGTCTTTTGCAGCACGCGCAGGAACGGCGTCGCAAACGATTCCTTGTCCGTGCCTTCCATCCCGGCATCGGCATCCGCCGCCCAGTCGATCCCGGGGAGCGCGAGGGCATTCTCGGTTGTGGCTTCCGCTTCCGCGGCCTTCACTTCTGTCTTCTTCGTTGCCATTTCAGTTCAATTCCCTTTCCGTTGTTGACTTCGTTGGGGTCGTGCACTTGCTCGGTGAGAGGCTGTGTTCAGCTCTCGTTGGGTTTCAGCTGGATCACGTCGACGACCTCCGCTGCTCCGTACTGTCGGGCGCGTTCCAGAACCTCGTCCACGCAGGCTTGCATGTTTTCGAATTGGCCGTGTTCTGTCGGGCTGATGGGGAAGGGCATGCGGCACTCGATCACGATGCCCAACTTGGCGGGTGATTCGCCGCTTCTTGTCTGGAATTTTCTCAAGCCTCGCATCCAGTCCTTTTCGGTCAGCTCGCTCACGACGCGCGCTCCTCGTCCAGACGGTCGAGCGCGTCGGAAACGTCTTGCGCCGCTTGCGCGTAGCGGTAGCGGCACTTTGCGAGGTTCCTGTTGGCCTCGGCGCTTTTCTGCACGGCCTCGTCCAGCAGCACGCCTTGCTGGTCACGGCATTCCTGCAGCCGCTGGACTTGTTCCTTCAGGGCTGAGGTGGTCATCGGGTGAGCACAGCCTTGTCGAATGTGTGAACGCCGAACAGGTCCAGCGGCAGCGGCTCGCCCGCCTCCAGCCGCTCCTTCACAAACGCCTTCAGAGTGCTGTGGTGGACGTCGTTCACCGCGATGACGTCGTCGTGTTGCCCGGCGAGAGTCGTTTGCATCTGCTCGGCCTTGTCGATTTCCCCGCGGCCGAAGGCCAGTGTGACGTGGCACTTGATCAGGCCGCCGA